>PJEN01010473.1:0-70565 GCA_004024605.1 Pteronura brasiliensis
AAAAAAAAAAACACTTTGTTTTTAACTGGTATTTGCCCTATAACACCTGAGCATCTGAGGTTTTACTTCAAGAATAGAAAATTTCCAGGCCTTAGAAGCCCCAAGCGTGCACTGTTTGCCCCATAGGGGATTCTGTTCATTTTTTAAGTTTGTCGTCAAAATTTAAATATCTCACAATGGCCCATGAAATCCAGACTTCCTGCATCTCAGAGAACTCAGAGCATTTTGTGGCAGTCAGCTGGACCTAAGATTAAAATATTAAAATGCCATCTCAGTGTTATTTCAGAGTGAATTTATTTACTGTTAATGAGCTACATGCTAGCTAGGCTAAAATCTACACTGCACAGCACCGGGGCTGGGGACATTTCCAGATACAATAAAAACGATCACTTGTTGAGCACCTGTCATGAGTTGTGCTGTTGTAATCATCTCCTCTTCACCCCTTTGGTGAGGGAGGGATTCCCACCCTAGGGTGGTGGGGATGGCCACACACACAGCCTGGACAGACCTGAGGGGCAGCATTCAGCACCCATGGGCTGGGCAGGGGAGGTCAGTGTACACACCGGGAGGGGCACACAGGGCATGCCCTCAGAACCCAAGAGAGCCAACAGGTTCCTGGAGGCAGCTTTGTGGTGACAAGAGGGTGGGGCACCAGATCATGCAGGAGGCTGATCCTACAGCCTGTCAGTGAGTTGGAACCTCCTACTCAGGCCAGAGCAGCTGTCTCACCTGGTCTACTGGACAATGAGGACTATTTGCCAAGGGACACCTCACCCATGGGTGCAGAGGGGAGCTGGAGGTCGGGCTGTCCATGGCTCTGCCTGCTTCCCATATTACTCAATAATACTAACTTGGACCTATCGCCACCCTTGCATATAGACTATTTCAGGGCTCATAGCCCCTTTGTGAAGTAGTCCTCTCGTGCCCATCTTACAGAGGGGGAAGCTGAGCTGTGGCTGGGAAGAGATTCAACCACAGTGACGGCCCCTACAAGTAACAGGGATGAGCCAGGCTCCAGGAGCCAGGGCTCCAACTCCTATCCAGGGAAATGGATAAAATGACATTGTCTCCCGAGTTAGATTTTGCCAAATCACTCATCTCTATTATTTAATTTTACCATTTAATTTTACCATTTTACCTTGATGTAGTTAAGCCTTGTACCAAAAGGTACTGTAGACGTTCATTTCACTGAATCAAAGTGAAATGAAATTTTTACAGTGTCTTTGACCATAAACCAGTAGTTCAGCCCTTAAAAATGCTATAAATAAAAATAAATATATAAACGTCAGAAAACCATCTAAACATTAGAACATGGTCTTTGCCTCTTGAAGTTAATATATTTCCAGAGTAAGGTGCTTTGATTCCAAAAATTGTTTTTACTTCTTTTGAGCTGTGATGGCTAAATGATGACTCCAAGCACTGATAGATGCGTGGTTCATGGAATAATTACTCCAGAATGCCGGTAGTTCCCAAGAGCAATTGTCAGGAAATGTGGAGAAAGACTTTCAAGTGGGTAAAAAAGATTATTGGGTATCATCTCTAACACATTTTCGGTTACCTCTTCGAATGAACTACTTTATAACGCTGCAAGTTGTAGCATTTTTATAGTAATGCAAGTCTTCCTAGCCTTAGAAATGCAAATTTGTCCCGGAAATGCAGTTGAGAATTGTCATGCGGACATTGAGCCGCTTTGCCTCTATCTCATACATTTATTTTAGCATTCCTGATACCTGGAAATGTGCCTCTGTGTGTTGAATTCTCCGTTTAATTACTTGTTACATTAACCTGGTTCCCTTGAGGGAAAAAACATCTTGGACACATGTTTATCTTTTTATTTACATGACAGTCATGATTTACCTCTTTCTTTTTAACAAAGTATCACTTTGCACCACTATTACAATGTTGCCTTTGATCTTTGAAATGACACCATATGACTCTGGTATAGACGTAACTTAAATTTGTATGAGGAAACGCTAACCTGCTGTGAATCAGAAAACAGATTCTCTTTGGTGATTTAAACATGTCAAAACTATTTCTGGTCCTTAAAACTGAATATCTAAGAGTCAAAGTCAGTAAAGCACATGGGAGGATGAACTTGGTTTTGGGGTGGTGATAACAAGTGTCTCGTCAAGCCACAATAGCGTAGCACCTAAAATCGGAGTCATCACTCATGTCCCAGTGTGAATTAGTTCAAAGCAGCTAACACAGGTGCACTGGCCGCCTGCACAGTTCTCCCTCGAATGAAACTGCTGGGGTCAGCTGTGCTCTGCTCCTCTCAACGCCCTGGGTGAGCACTGGGCTGGGCAGGCACTCCCACAGCTGCTCTCCGTGTCTGTTCTGGGCTCACACAGTGTGTCCTTGGTCTTCCAGGGTCTGGCATAAGTGGCTGTGACAAGTGGCTTGAAAGGCCCCATTGGGCAAAGACAATTCAGGCTCAGTGTTCTGGTTAATTTTCTTTGTAATTTAATTTCAAACTTAGGGAAGAGTTTTGAGAGTAAGACGAAAAATTACTCTCTCCCCATATTGTTATTGCTATTCTTTGTTTTCTGGATTTTAAAGCTGTATTTGCCCACTTCCCTTACATTCTTTATTGCATGTTTCTAAGGAGCACAGACATTCTCTTGCCCAACACTGTACCATTATCAAAATCAGAATATTTAACTCGATACAATACTATTAACTAATGCACTGTCCTGCAGACATTGGCAATTGCACCAACAGAGTCCTTCATAAGTATTTAATTTTCCTATCCAGCCCCTGATGCAAGATCACAAATTGTCATTATTTGTTTGCTCCTCTTCGATTCAGAAGAGCTCCTCTGCCTTCTTTTGCCTTTCTTGATCTTGACATTTGCAAAGATCACAGGCCATTCTGCGGAGTGTCCCTCATGGGGCAATGGTCAGATGTTCTCTCATGAGTGTCAAAATGTTATGGATTTTGGAAGTAACAGCAAAAGCCATGTGTCCTCCACAGTATGCCGTATCAGAAGACACATTCTGCCCGTCTGCTCCTGTTTTGGTCACTGTTGTAAGGGCAAATACATTTTATTTTTTTCATATATACCATGGAAAAATTTTAAGGATCTCATGACCAATCATCTTTATCAGACACAAGAAGTGGTTATTGGACACCAAAAATGGCATTTCATAAATCCGTAATATGCAAAAGATCTCCATCCCCCTGCCCCTGAGTCACATGGACACAGCTCTGGCTTCTCGTGGAAGACATGGCAACTGGTGAACTCTTCCGACCTCACGAGTACACACCCAGGAACCCTGTCTGGCCAGGGTTAGGACACGTACAATGTAAACTGAATGGTTCCCTGTGTCTGTGCTGAATAATGACAGAGAGTAAATGCGACGATTTTTCACTGTAATGAAAGACTTCACAAAGCTGACTTCTTTTTTCTCATTTTCCTTTTATTTTGTTGTTTTTTCCTTTTCCTGCCTTCCTGTCATTTTTAGTCTTACATTCTATTTATAGTTATTCCTTCAAACACTCTTAAAATACAATTATGAAATAAAAAATGCCACTTGCCACACATCTATGCAAATCCATTATAATATGAGTATAGATTGTTCTATAGTGATCTTTAAAAACAATTCTTTTTTTTTAAGATTTTATTTATTTATTTGACAGAGAGAGATCACAAGTAGGCAGAGAGGCAGGCAGAGAGAGAGGGGGGAGCAGGCTCCCCACTGAGCAGAGAGCACGATGTGGGGCTCGATCCCAGGACCCTGAGATCATGACCTGAGCCGAAGGCAGCGGCTTAACCTGCTGAGCCACCCAGGCACCCGTAAAAACAATTCTAAAGTTTTGCTGATTTGCACTGCATTTACTCTGCAAAAACAAATAGTGGTTGTATTAATTTTGATTTAAGGCGATGCATTTTGTTCTGATTTAATCTGAGAAGCAATGAGTCTTCCGTCGATATGTATCATGTAAGAGTGTGATTTCACCAAGGAAGCCCAGCACAGCAACTTTCTTCATATTTATGAAATATTAATTAAAAGTAGTCAAATATATTTTGCTTCCAACAATGTGTAGAGAGAGAATTAGTTTTCCAATGTACCAATTTCGAGTATGTTAAGTGGTTAGATAGTCATGAAATTTTATGCAAATAATGGTTAGGAGCTAACTCATCGGATATTATATATGACATACTTAAAAGTGGATATAAATTACATTCAGCCTTCTGGTGGTATCTGGGGAATGAAATTCTGATTTAATTAGTTCTATAATCTCTATTTCAGAA
This sequence comes from Pteronura brasiliensis, assembly GCA_004024605.1. Classification (NCBI taxonomy): domain Eukaryota; kingdom Metazoa; phylum Chordata; class Mammalia; order Carnivora; family Mustelidae; genus Pteronura; species Pteronura brasiliensis. Next base: position 4,256 of record PJEN01010473.1, read on the forward strand.
TTTATAAGTGTTGAAAATCATCCAATGGTGGCAGATAGTTTTCAGCTGATATAACTTTATTCAATTTAGCACCCAACATTTTGAAAAGAATTTTAAACTAAATATTATATAACCACAAGAGTCATCTTCTCTAAACTTTTTGCTAATAGTCTTTAAAACACAACCATTTGAAGTTGTAAGAGGAAACATTGTCCTTTATGTTATGAAGCATAAGGTATTTCTCATTAATTTCACGTAAATCACATTCACTGATGTTTTTAAAAGTCATGATTCATGGGAAACCGTGTCTTACAATGTGAAGAATGTGCAGTTCAGCCTTTCTGATCCACACACACTAAGAAAACGCTTACCTACCAGCATTGCGGTGACATTTCTCTTTGACACTGTGAAGGAGTACAAATATGTCTAGTTCAGTTTAAACCGTCTCTGTCTCCTAACCACTGTGCCACTGCAAACACACCATAATATGTTTGGAGAAAAATCTCTTTGGGCTCTAGAGGGAAAGTTTGAATATTTTTCTTTAGTAGACGGAGTTATATACAAGCCCGACTCGGCAGTGACTTTGTCAGATGTGATGGGAACTCAGTAGGACTTGTCCGTCTCTCAGTGATGACAACCTCTCATTTTGGAGGCACATTTCAGGCTAAGGAGTTGCCCACCTTGTGGTTTTTCCTGCTACCATCACTCTCCCTTGGTCCCTCACCTTCCATTGGTTGCTGTGGCCATCTGCTGTGTGACGTTCTACCTGCCTCGGGAAAAATGGGTCCACCGGGAGGTGGGAATTGAGGTTAGCTGCCCTTGTCCCCTGCCTCTGTCTAGATTTTTCCAACAAGCTGGTTAGCTGCTATAAGTCACTACGTCATCTTGAGAGAGACAGAGAGAAAGAGAGAGAATCCTTGGCTCTGACGATAGCTGTTGTTATGTTTTTTTTTTTTAATACCAGGAGTTGCCTAAAAAGATTTTCCAGGGAAAAGCTACCTATCTGGTCATACTGGGAATGCAAGGGCAGCCTGGAAAGCAGAGAGACTGGTGTCATCGGCTTGGACCCAGGAAGCTTATCCCTGTGTTAAGCTGTGTCACCCCGAGGGAAATGACTCCTGCTTCCTTCCCAGAGAAGCCAGCTCAGGAAGCAGCCATGTCCGCCCAAGTAGGCACATGTGCCCCTGTTCACTAACCCCTCGGACAGATCCCTACAACACCTCCAATGGACCAGGAAGTATGGGGAACCCTGGGTGCACGGGGGCCTGGACACTTCATGCCCTGTCATCCCACGGACCTGCTTTCTCCTGAGGAGGTGGACACTGACAAGAGCAAATGCAGATGACATTGTAGACACAAGGAGCCCGGGGATCCATCCAGAAATGTCAAACCAGTTCACTCAGTCCATGTGTCTGGGGTGTTCAGTCAAGGAGGGGATGAAGGATGCGTGTGTGTGTGTGGGGGTGGGTGGGTGCTGTGTGGTGTGGGTGTATGTGGGGGTGGGGAGGCGAATGGGACTGAAGGTGGGACCAGAGGACCGGCTTGTGATTCGAATAGTGAGCATTTACTAAATTTGCCTGATACAGAGCTCCGATTTTTATTTTAAGCTGGTTTGTGACCTGTGGGGTGCAGGTTAGAGAATAAACATATCATTTCTTCTCCACCATGTTCTCTCCAGTACAAATGATGCCAGTTGCTCTGGTGTTACTGCTGGTAATTCTAATTATTCTGCAATTTAGCTCTCGGTCCAGGCAGATGCAGGAAACCTCTTTAACTAAGTGCATCCAAGGAAATTCAGCTCAGCAAAGTCATGACAAGTACAAGACAAGGGTCTCAGGGCTCCCCAGGTCGTCCACCAGCCTCGCCTCCTGGCAAACAGGTCTGACCCAGATCTTGTCTTACGGCTCAGACATGCTCGGAGGGGATGGTTTGAACGTTTTTCCAACCTGTGTCTCTGAGCTCCTCCCCTGGAGGAACTGGCCAGCTGGGCTCTGGGGCTAAGACCTCCCACCCCCTTGAGCCCCCTCCCCGAACAGAGCGGGAGAGCTTACAAGTCCCTATTTCTCAGCCTCTTAGTTCAGCTTCTCTTCAACCAGGTCCCTGTGTTTACACATCTTGTCTGCAGGCATATGAAGACCATTAATTAGGCTACGCTCTTTTTATAACTTATCATGACTTAATTAAAAATGTTCCTTGCTGTTTTGTCTTCTTTTCCTAATGATGATGGGGGTGAAGATTTTGTTTCCTGCGGCTGTTGGGATGTGACCTGTCACCCTTTGCTTGTGAACCCTGAAACGGTGTGAACCCCAGAAGCCTAAAGGAAGGTATGGGCTTCCCATGCACCCACCCCCATGCTCTGATCCCTGGAAGTGAACCTCTGTCAGTTGGATGCCTCCAAAGCAGGAGGCTCACAGAGCAATTGGAATTCATGCTGGGGACAGGATGAGTCCGATCACTGTGGGGCTGTGCCCCTGCCACACCCCTGCCTGTGGCTTTGCACAGACAGGTTTCCTACAGAAGGGGGGAACCCTGGCTGAGCCCTAGACTTCTCATCCACCTGTGAGTTGTGTATACCTCCCAGTTAATTTCTACTGCCGCTCTGGAGACTGTTTCCGTGGCTGATAGTCAAGAAGCCCCATGTTTATAGAATTCATCTGTGGTGAGGGTAATGTCATTGCCCCATCCGCATCGGACTCTGCACTGGAGTCCTGGACCTGCATCATACGAAGCAAACCCTGATTTTGCAGATTTGAAAATGTCTTGGTGGAGCCATGGAGCTATGGAGCCTCAGGACCAAGATTCAGACGTGGGTCTACCCACTTTAATTCAAGTCAAGAGTATTAACTCAGGGACCCCTGGGTGGCCCCTGGGTGGCTCAGTCATTAAGGGTCTCCCTTCGGCTCAGATCATGATCTCAGGGTCCTAGGGTTGAGCCCCACATCGAGCTCTCTGCTCAGCATGAAGCCTGCTTCTCCCTCTGCCCCTCCCTTGACTCACGTTTTCTCTCTCTGACAAAAAATTAAGTAAATTAAATTTTTTTGAAAAAAGAATATTAACTTAAATCCTCTATTCTAGTTTTTTTATGGGGAAGAAACATACAAGGTGTTGGAACTGTTTAGAAAAAAGCTAGACAAATAGTGGAATCGAGTATCTGCAGAGATTTCATGCTTTCCACATCACATGTGACTTCCACCAGCAGTCACAAGAGTTCGCAGCCCCACCCCCAGCCCAGACACAATGCCTCTGGAGTCGTCTTCCAACCATAATGGTAAGCCTGGTTCTCACGGGCTCAACACATCATCATCTTGATTCTTCCGGCTTTTCCTACACTCTATGCCCCAGGGACAGCTAGTATCCAACATCACAGACAAGCCCACCCAAGCCTCAGGGTCATGCATGGTCTATGGAAGAGGCAAGCAATGACCCACGTGTGTCCGATTCCCGATCCTTGATGTTGCCACCTCCCCACAGGAAGGCCCTGTAAAGATCTATTCATGCCATGCACAGCCACTGCGGTTGTCCTTGGCCAACAGTTACAGAACAGGTGATTTGCTTCTTGTTCCTTCCCACTCCATGAATCCAAAACCTCCCTCAGAAACCATCCAAACAAAGAAGGACGGGTGAAGTCAGTGTGCTGCTGTGCTCTCTGAGTTGTTGCTGTTTATCCTTGTTAAGAAAAGGTTGCTTGATGTCACTCATTCACTCAAATACGCACAGACCACCTTCTCTGGACCTGGCCCAGTCCTTGGTCCTGGGGATGCGATGATAAACCAGGAAGAAATGGTCCCCCCATGCGGAATTTCCTTTCTAGCCATGGAGCGAGTGCCAGACACTCTCAGTGTGGAAGGTGAAGGAAGGGAAGGTGCATGCTACGGACTGAACACTGCTTGGGACACTCGTGCAAAGTAAGAAACACATACCGTAGACGCATACAGGGAAACACTCGAGAAAGTGTACATACCTACTACAGGTGACACATTATACATCAACCCACAAAAATGTCATGAGCCTCCCAGTCAATGCGTAGAGACAATTTCTGTTTGATTCATAAACAAAATAAAGGCAAAAATGAAGATACACTTTGGGGGTAAAAATAAAGATGTGAACGTTGACCAAACCCATGAGCACAGAAGAGTAGAGACAGTCTGGGAGGAAAACAATTCAATTTTTCTTACAAAGGGAAGATAATGTCAGGACTCTACAGTTCGGCGACACTGGAATGATTTTCCTAGAAACAGGAGGCAGTGAGGGATTCCCATCTGCAAGGCTTCAAAACAGCTCTTTTTCATCTGAGGCTCAGGGAGTCGCGTATGAGTTGGCCCCAAATGCAGCTTAATTCCTTTCTCATTGTTTGTGCTGCTCTGTGAGCTGCATCATTTTTGCTTTCTTACAGGGCTTTGGGCTTTATCTCTGTCAACAAGGCACAAAATGAGAGGACTGCACACGCGTGGGCAGAACCTTTCCAGCCTGCCTGGATACTCCCAGCCGCTCTATCGTTGTCAGTGCCCCTGGCCAGTGGAGCCTGGTGTTTGTTCTGTCCAGAAAGTGTGTGCACCAGATAAGGTCACTTTAATTAAACTTGAAATCAAGAACTGAAGCGGACACTTACACTAAGCCCAACACAGATGAGCTCAAAGCTGTTGCCTTGAGTAAAGGAGCCTCACACACAAATTCATCCTGGATGTGCCCATGCCTACAATGTTCTAGAACCAGTGAGTAAGGTCAGGGCCCCGGCTGGCGCTGGGGAGGACTGGGGGTCAGGGATGTGGCAGCTGCTCAGATCTGCTGGAGAAGAGCTGACGAGTGGTTTGCTGCTCTCTGTGGGTCCACACCCTGATGCGGGCAAGACTGCCCCTCCCCGACTCTGCCCACAGCCCGTGATCAGCGCGAGGCTCTAGTGCAGACCATTGCTGCCCACTGGGAGCCTCCTACAAGAGCAGCTTTGGCTTCTGGACTCCCCACGGGGCTGGCCAAGAATCCCCAGCACGACACTGCAATGAGACTCCCACGACTCCCTAAGCCTCTCGCAGGGTCAGAGGGCACCATGGTCGGATGGCACCTCTCCCTTCTTCCCTTCCCAGACCTTACCCGGCAAATCTCTTGCGTGTTTGGTCCCATCCTGATTCTTCTTCTCAGAAGCCCACACAGACACAGTGATAGAAGACAGAGCCACATTTCTCATTAAAAGAAATGTTGTGACCAGATGCTGAGACCTGTGTCATTTTATATGCACGTGGAAGTCTGCAGGAGGAAGCAGGCAGACATTTGCAACTTTCTCTAAAAAGTTGGGTCGCCTGGGTGGCTCAGTTGTTAAGTGTCTGCCTTCAGCTCAGGTCACAATACCCCGGTCCTGGGATCAAGTCCTGCATTGGGATCCCCTCTTAGTGGGGAGCCTGCTTCTCCTTCTCCCACTCCCCCTGCTTGGGTTCCCTCTCTCACTCAAAAAAAAAAAAAAAGAAAAGAAAGAAAGAAAGAAAGAAAGAAAATATAAAGGTAAGAAAAAGTGAGGTCAGTGATGTTAACAGTGGATGATGGGTGATGGATTCTCTCAGGAGTGTTGGGAATGTTCCCATCAGGTTGGGAGGCAGGTGCCCACTGGTCAGGACACGATGAAGCAGGCGAACATTTCTTGGCTGCTCACTCTCCTGCTGGATGTGGCAATCACTTGCAGACCCTTGGAGAACGCAAGCGGCCCCAGAGGTGGGCTGAACCCTATCCCTCCAGAGGTGCCCCTCTTGGGGAATGACCCAGGAGGCAGAGGCAAATCCTGGGCTCTGACCTTCTGCTTCTGATTCTTAACTTCCTGGTGCAACTTCATGTATGCGGGATGAGGAGAGCAAGGCTCTGTGCCCCTTCTTCCCCTCTTCTTGGGCACCCTGCCTGTCAGGGGGACTCACCCCAGTCAGCCACAGAACTGCTGGCCACAGCAGAGGGTCCTCCGAGCTGAGCCCAGCCTGGCTATTGGCGGGTAAGGGGCAGGTTCTGCATGAGGCATCCTGTGGAGTGCCCGGGGCCAGTGCAGGTCTTCTTTAGCCCAGAGCATGAAAGCTGCCAGAATATGAGGGGTCATCCTCTGTCCGCAAGTTCTCGGGTTCCCTGACTGCCTCATCTGTGCCACACACAGGGCTGTGGGTGGCACACGGCATTGGCCATCATCACAGTCAGGGGCAAGTTTGAGAAGAAGGAGAGCAAACATTGTTTCCTAGCCATGCGCTTCTTGTCTTTGCTTACCTGAGAGCCTGGGGGGATCACTCCCGGTCACGCTCAGTGTCGCTGAGCTGCAGGGTGGAGAGAGCTGGGGCTTCCCTCCATGTGGGGAACCCCCCACCCAGTGGGTAACACAGCCATTTGGGATCATCTTCTGTGTATTTTAAGACTCCCTGGCATCCTTGCAGCCTTTATCAGGGTGCAGGACATGGTGCTCAAGTTGCACACAATTGGAAACAGGCTGTCCTGGAAACCAGGACCCAGCTGTCTTCGTAGCATCGCTGCTGGAGGGCAAATTGACGTGGTGCGAAATCGACCTGGTGTGAAATCGACCCTTCATCCTCGCTGTGGCAGTGGACACCTGCCGACCTGGCGGCGGCTGTGCTCATGCCTGGGGCCCTTCAAATGTTCCACCGAATGTCTCCACCAGTGACAGAGCTTCTTGGGGCACACCAAGCCATTCAGTGCCCCCTGGTGATCGCCCAGCCAGTGGCCCCGTTCACACATTTGAAGTCAATATTCTAAAAATGGAAAAGACTCAGAAAACTGTCGGGGCTGGAGGAAAGGCACATAAAAGAAGGGGAGTCAGTTAAGGGCGAACAAATCTTAATTGGGATCTCTCCTGCAGAATTTATGCCTTCACTTTCTTTTATTTTAGTCCCCCCCTTTTTTTTAGTAAAACACCCAAACAAAGCCATCTTCGCACAGCCAGGAGATTTGGAGATAATAGGGAAAAGATTTCAAGCCACTGTGAAAACTGCTAGGAAAGAAAACTCATGCCAGTCACCTCTAACACACACACACACACATACACACTCACACACACTCTCACTCACACACACACACACACACACTCACAATCCCAAACCAGCTCACTGGCCTTGCAACTGCAGTGGGGCCAGCTTTGTTACACGGTAAGGAAGGAAGAAACATCGCATGTACCAAAGGGCTCTCCGTGGCTGGTTAGGCCTGTGAACCTAAGCTCCTCCAGCTCACAGGGCTGGAGTTCAGTGAGATGCTAGACATGTTTCCAAAAGAATACAGATGAAAGACATTTACAGGATAATAACACCATTCCTGCACATTAGGCATTTGGCATGATTAAAGAAATTCATATTAGTGTATTCCCAGTACAAGTCACTTTAAAGTTGGTGAGCAAATTCTCAGCTCTAATGCTAATAAAATATTTATCCTTCAAAATCTCAAATAAAATATGAAATGGATCAATGATGTAGGAGAGCATAGACTATGCACGATGTTCTGCTCTAAGCCTCCGGCACGTCCCAGCGAGGCTTGAATGTGATGATCCCGTCAGTCACGTAGCTCCACATGCAGCAAAGTCAGGCAGAGAGAAGTGGGGAGACTCAGGGGTGTGTTCATTCCTGCCAGGCTCAAGGGCATGTGTGTTGCACGTGTGTCCCTCAGCCACTTTACCTGGGGTGGCCTGGTGCTGCATGGCCATGGATGCTGGTGAGGGCAGACTGCTTTAGAGGGCTCTGCACCAGACCTGAGTTCCCGCCCCTCTGTGACTCATCCCAAAGCACGGCCCTCCCTTGCGCTCCTCCCGGTTGTTGAAGGTCAACTGAACTCACTGTGTGCATCCAGCCCCGAGAACCCCGTGGATGGGAGCCTGTGAATTTCATAAGGGGTAACTCATTTGTCCTGCTTGACCTTCGTATTTGCAGTAAAACCTTCTCTGTCTTTAAAATCAGAGAGGGAGGCCTGGGTGGCACCTTGGTTAGGCCTTGGACCCTTGGTTTCAGCTCAGGTGAGGATCTCAGGGTCATGAGACCGAGTCGCGAGACCCAGACTCGTATTGGGCTCTATGCTCAACAGGGGAGTCTGCTTGAAATTCTCTCTCCTTCCCCCTCTGACCCTCCCCACTGGGCACACACATTATCTCTCTAAAATAAATAAATAAATAAATCTGTAAAAAAATAAAATAAAAATCAAATCAGGGGCACCTGGGTGGCTCAGTGGGTTAAGCCTCTGCCTTTGGCTCGGGTCATGATCTCAGGGTCCTGTGATCGAGCCCCACATTGGGCTCTCTGCTCAGTGGGGAGCCTGCTTCCTCCTCTCTCTCTTTGACTGCCTCTCTGCCAACTTGTGATCTCACTCTCTTTCAAATAAATAAATAAAATCTTTAAAAAAAATCAAATTGGACAACAGTATTGGTTAATTCAACACAAGGGGCCTCAATTAATTGAGCCCAGGGTGGTGTTGCACTCTTATGACCTCTGGTATCTCTTTCCTGTTCTTTTCACTTTTCACAGCGTGCACTAATCACCATTGAAAGTGGCTCAAACTTTTATCTTAGTCATATATAATACATGCCCTTGTTCATCTAAAATTCAATTATATCTCTTCTCTGGGCCAGTGTGGTTTGTCTTCTCTCCTCTAAATTTCCCAAAAAGTAAATTATATTTTATGATTAGCTGGATTGTTTTCTATGTCTAAACATTTAAAAAGTACTTATGTGATTTTATAAAGTACCGAATATGCCATCATTTTGCAGAGTTCCCCAGAAAAAGGTTATTTATGTGAGCATAACATTCATAATATTTATATTTCACTCTATTAATGTTATTTATGCAACCTGGATCTTAGTTTTCTGTCCAAACTTAAAAGGATGGACCTAGAAGCATCGGTTACTGACGTGGCTCTCCTAGATCCTCCAGCTTTTTTTAAATGAGGAACTCTGCATGAATGATGGCTTCTGCCATGTGACGTTCTTTTCATCTGTCAATCATAGACATCTCCAGGGCACCGTGAATGGCTTCACTGTCTCCAGGGCTCCTCTGATGCCCACCTGCTTCTTCCTTCCAAAGCCTCAGTTGCAGGAGGCAGGACACACTTAGAAGAAAGGATTTAGAAAATACCTTCTAACCACAGGGACCATGGATGCACATTTCCCCACTCTCTGGGCTCAGACTCACATTCTGTCATATCCCAGCCATCCGAAGGAACAGAGGAGACTGTGCAGACATCTGGGTATTCACTTACACGGGACATTTCTAGTTCTCTGGAAGATCAGGAAAGAGTATCAAGAAAAGAGAGTCAGTACCAAACCTGTGAGAATTTTATGCTCACAAAGAAAGTGAGAAATAATGTACAGACTTTGAAAATTTGCTTTCAAAAGTGTTGCTTTTAGAAGATATTCACATTTGGGTTAGGCGGGCTTGGCTTTTAAAGCCCCTTCAGCTCCTACTAGTACCATCCCTTAGATCAATGGCTGGCCCTGTCCAAGTCTTCACAATATCCACTGAGGTGCACAGGTTCTGTTACTCCTAGGGGGTCTTCATGAGAAACAGATGACACCAGGTGCAAGGGGTACTCAGCAAAAGGCTTGGTCACAACCTCTGAATGCACAGCTGTCAGCCTCCCCATCCAGGATGACAGGTGGATGAGCTCCTGCTTTCCACTCTGGTCCTTGGAAGTAGAAAGTGTTCATCAAATTCAGCTTCCCCTCAGTGATCAAATCTGATCCCAGTATTGCCTTCAAACACTATTGTCGTCCAACAAAAAAGCATCTCTGTATTAGACACATGCATACAAAGACAAATGATTACAATTAAACACGCAGCAAATTTCTAGAATAAGACCACTGTTGGAAGCAGCTAACAGCAGTTAATACCATGAAAATTAAGAAATAGAGGATGAGTCAGAGAAACGAGTACTGAAATGCAGAATTTACCCCAAACTATTACACAAAGAGCCACCCATCTTCTACTGGAAATGTGCTTTAAGTTCACAGCATCTCTGTTTGCTTAATAGTTGCAAAACACCATTGATGTTTGATAGAGCCATATTTTCTTAAGGACAGTTGTAGAATATTTTAAGTGATATTAGCAAATTACTGAATACCATCATGCATGACTCATTTTAAAAACATGTGCACAAGTGAGTGTGTTGTGTGTGTATGTGTGTGGGTGCACCAACCACTTTTTAAAAATTGGAGAATTCTGGAGAGCTTCAAGGAATTGTTAATTGTACAAAGAGATGCTGAAATAGACTTGGACATTTGATTGAGAGGATATTACCTTGGCAACAGTTATAATCAGATTAAACCTTGGTAAGATTCCAAGTGGGCTCAAGAAGATATTACAAAGGCAGAAGTATGGAAACGGTTCTTTGAATGTTGCACAGAGATCCACTTTCCCTAGTGTGCTTTTATAAATGGCAAACTCTTCTCTTTTAAATTCAGTTTCTTCTCTGTATCATTTTGCACACACAAAATCTTTTTAGTGGAAAGCCCTGGAATGAGAAGCTTATTGAATACCTCATTTGATTAAGCAGAGAATGTGGTGACTACATCTTATAAATAATTGAAAAGCCATTTCTAATAAACTTAGTGAAAACAGAAATAACAGACGTGACCTAGTAAAAACATTGTCTGAAAGCTTGGGTACATAGACACTGACTGTCATGATTTGAAACTCATTAAATCCAAATGATAAACAGTGAACTTCTTTTTGAAGTTCAACCTTGGCTTCCGAATTCAAAATGGTGAATTAAACACATATGTGTATATGTGCTTTTCCCCCCTCATTTTCTTCTCAGTTTCCTATTGAAATGACAGAGATGATGGACAGAGGGATCCAGTCGGTAACTGGGATGACAATTGTGGTACTTATGAATTCCTGGTACCCCCCGGATTTTGTAGCCAGATGGTTGGAGGATACAGTTGACACAGGAGACAGACCCTGTCCTCTTCTCCCAACCCTAACACAACCTCCATGCCTGAGGAATGGGGGTGGATTGTGCTAACAGGGAAGGGAAGGAACCATGACAATACTAGAAGACTGATTTTAGAAGGTCATTGCATCACGACCTTTGCTCCCTTCAATCCTGGCATAAATGTCAACAGAGGTATTTATAAGAAACCCAGAAAGCAAGCCAACCTATAGATAGCCGAGTAAGAAATGAGCCAAGCCCAGAAAAGATGAGCTAATCCTCAGTCTTCTGGCTCAGGACACACTAAGGGATTCAGGTTCAAGCCTTGGGTTTGGGGGTGCTTTGTTGTTGCAATGATAGCTTATTCATACAGGATTTTGGATTCTTCACTGGACTCAGTGATCCCAGAGGCCTGAGCAGCTTTTCTTCAGGAACCTCTGTGGGTCCTCTCAGAGGAGCCCTATTTGACTTTCTAGAAAATCCAAGATGTGTGAGCACACCGGGGCTTGTGCTGGGGTTAGAACATGCAATGACATTCAAGGGAAATGCAGCTAGTGAACAGAATCTGCTGAAATAAACAGACTCCCATGAAAAATTCAGCTCAGTTTGCTTAAAAATGTATTGACAACGGGCTAATGTCAGATTGTTAAAAATAACATCAATGGTTATTTGATCTCAAATGAATTTTTCATTTGTAGCCTTTATTTTATGCCCAAATTACAAATGTGTCTTGTAAAAACTGTGACTCAAAGAGAAAACAAACCAATTCTTAATTTAAGGATCAGATCTTTCAGTGTGACAACTGCTGTAAGCAATGCATTTTACTTGTACTAGATGCCCAGGAATTGGCACAAACCCATGTTCCCAATTTTTCTTTCCCTAACTCATGTTAATTAAGTTTAAACTGTCTTGATATCTACATTTGGGGACTCAAGTTTATGGCTCAAGCCAAGTTTTCATAAATTGTAATGTTTCCCTTGGCCATGAGATTTCTTAATCTTTCATGACTGACATTTTTCCTAATATAGAGCCCAGGCGTTGTAGGTCCTTACTAAATCTATTCAAACTGCACATATTTATTTCTGTATTTTATATTAAATCTCTTATAGGAGCTAAGTGTAGAGGACAGCCCTGTGCATCCAGCCATGGCAGAATAATTTAGTTCATTTGATCTGTCCATGCCATCAGTCGCAGTAAAGGCAAAATACAGACAGTCCTTTCTAAAACTAATTAGTGTACAACTCAAAAATATTTCTACCACATCACTGTGGAATACCAATTTACATTATAAGACATAAGAGTAGCTCTTCAGCTCTTGATTTTCTAGGAAAAATATGAGGGAAAATGCCACAGCTACCTTTTCAAGAGTTTGCATGTTGGGAGTACCCCAGCCTGAAAGGCTCATGTCCTGCCCCCCGGAAGGGATCACAGGGATGGGGAGGGCTGGTGCTCCCCAGAGCACTGCTTCTAGGGACAGCACCTGTCCGTAGCAGAACTTTTCCAAGACAACATGACCTCAAGGCCCTAGTTTTCCCTCATGGGAAATGCATCACTTCTCAGGAGAGAATCCTGTATCCCAGTGCCCTGAGGGACAGGTGACCTTTCTGTTTCCCTTTTCCAATTCAGGAATCCTTCGTCCCAAGGATCCAGCTCTCAGAGACACACAGAGACTGGCGTCCAGGGCACCATGCCCCTCAGACTCTGCTGTCCGGCACCTGGCGGCAGGTAAAGGGTCTGCAGGAGAAGTCTGAAACAGAAATGTCCTTTCTTGAATAGAAGGGCCCATTAAACACATGTCAGAAACAATAATATCCTTCAATAAAGTTTCTGTTTACTGGCTAAATGACAGGGGTAGAAGCAGAAAAGATATTGTAGTAAAGTTCTCATATTTCCTCTCATACCATGATTTTTTAACACAAATTTCCTATTTCCTATATTGAAAATATGTGACTTTTCTGTATTCAGTTCCTTCAAAACCTGTCTCTACTTCAGCTGTGCGGAGAGAGGCTTTCTCCCTGTCTCGGCATTTATACTTCCTGCTTTTCTGGGTGAAATATGCCCACTTGGCTCCTTAGTGTCCTTTGAATGTCCTCTTCTTCATGTCCTGTCTTGTACTTAAACAAAAACAACCCTCACACAAAGGATGATAATCTGACAAAAGTAAGGCAGGCGTATAAAACATAAGATAGTGTCTGCTCTACGACAGGTGCAGAAGTTGTCAATTTGCCTTTCAATTTTCCAGAATTTAGGGCAAAGAGGAGTCTGAGCTGTTTGGCTGATCTGTGATGTTACCAGGTCCTCAGGTGCTGGGCATTTGGTGGGCTCTCAAGGAAATGCCCTCTGTGGGGACCTCCAGAATGGACCCTGAGTACGATACTGAGCAACATTTTAAACAATTAAGTGTCTTCATGGGGTTGTTTCCTTTCCTTTCCTTTCCTTTCCTTTCCTTTCCTTTCCTTTCCTTTCCTTTCCTTTCCTTTCTTTCCTTTCCTTTCCTTTCCTTTCCTTTCCTTTCCTTTCCTTTCCTTTCCTTTCCCTTCCTTTCCTTTTCCCTTTCCCTTTCCATTTCCCTTTCCTTTTGTCATTGGACAAATCTGCTTTGTGTTCATGAGGTTCATAAAACATCCCTCCAAGTCAGGTGATGGCAATAATAATGCAAAGCTATATATCAGAAAAAGCAGATCTCTCTCGGGCCAAAGTAACGGGTTCCCGTTTAAGCTCACCCTTCACCCTGCTTAATGGGAAACAAATGATCAGATGCAGAGAAATAGCTTAGTTTTACATCCTCTAGCCCACCCTGAGCAATTAATTATTCTTTTCAATCAAATTTCGTTTTGTTCAGAACAAGAGTGACCCCACAGTCAAGGGTCCTGGGAAGAACGTGGCATGCTGGTGCTCTGTCCTACAGCAGGGGGGGGATGTGACCAGATGACTCAGCAGGTGGCTAAGCTCAAGGAAGGACAATGTCCTCTTATGTGAGGTGACCACCAGGGAAGGGCTCAGATCTGTGCATGGGTGGTCCCCTGGGAACCTGCAGGTAGTCTCATCAGAGCAGAATCATGGTCATGTGTCCCGGGGCCTAGCCCCTAGGACCAGTCCTCCTAGACACATCCACATGCAGGAGAACAAACGTATAGTTATGAGGCTTCCCATAAAACTTTATGGAAGCAATAAAACTCTCTGGTTTATCCAGAATTAAATGCATGTAATCATTGCCTGCATCAGACTTTGGATTTCAGGGATCATAAAGCCCACACAAGCACAGAAACATAAAGAGCAGGCACACGCAGGAGAATCTAGTGTTGCCCGAGTGTCTGGCCAGAGAGGGCCAGAGAAGGCCGTTAGACACAAACGGATTCCTCTTAAGCCTGTGATCCCAGCTATTTCTCAATGAAAAGTACCTCAGCAGTTGTAAAATAAAGAACAGATAGAAGAGTAAAAACAGGAGTCTTTAAAGTGGAAAATACCCTGTTGTGACACTGTCTTCTTTTTTCTCATTTTTCTATGGATGAAGTTTATCCGTATTTTGATCTTCTTTTTGTCACTGTATTGGAGTGTGATAAGCCCTGGGGAAGGTGAGTTAGATGCCTGTGGTGAACCTGACATTTTGGGCAAGGATTTCCCCAAATCGTGTGCTGAATGGAACCAGATTCTTCAGATATATGATCATGTAATGACAGGCTTTCATACTGGATTTCCGTTCAAACCGTTTCATGAAAAGATATTTTATTCTCAATAAAATTTCATTTTCTTAAAATAGTCACAAGAATTCCTGCTGCCTACTACATCTGGATAAAATTAACAACCATTCCCTAAATTCAGAAGCTCACCAAAATCCTTATCTCAATGAATTGTTCTCATCTCTGTAGACTCTCAAACTGAGAAGTTGAATACGGTGACAGGTCTGTAGTCTGAACACTTTGAAGACATGAAATCTGACTTCTTGGTAGTGGTTTGGAAGTGGACAGCATTGATATCCCACACCTCCCAGAACAGTAGAGACAATGACCTGTTCGTGGAGGGTACTCTTCCTCTCCCTAGTCTCCTTGCCCCATATGTCAAGTCAGACTGTAGGTCCATCTGTGTCTCAAGCCAGATGAGTCGGGTAACTTTGGCTCACATATAGGATATGGGCTCCTGTACCATATCACCCAGGCATAATCAGCTCCAGCAGGGTATGGACTGTGTCTTTGATAACCAGCCCTCCTTCCCCAGGAGCCAAAACAAAACAGCTGAACAACTGAACAATATTTAACACTTAAAAAACTCTATGGAGTCCTCTAATGAAAACCAGGCATGTAGCTCCCAGGCACAAACATAATCTACTGGACATAAAGAGTCACTTCTTTCAAAGAACTTTAATAACTTATGAATTCAGAGCTGCTATTCCAGAGAAATTATTGCCCAGGTCTTGGTCATGAAGCTCTCTGGTTTCCATGAATGCAAGCAACTCTGAGTCTTGTACCCCACAACATGAATTCTCTGGCTTCCAGTTGCCAAACAGGCAAAGAAAGAAACTTGAAACGAGTAGCTCAGACCATGCGTATACAGGGTGACCGATGGGGTGTAACCGTCATGGGGTATGCGAAGTCTGGCTACGCGGCAATCATCCTGAGGGTGTGGGAGAGACCACAGTCTGTGTTGTTGGAAATGACTTTCCAGTTTCGAGGCAAACTGTTTCTACAGCTGACCTTCCAAAGTTAATTTATATAACTTGCATCACCTTTTCCTTAAAAATAATTTCTAATACATATAGAATTTAAATAGTAAATAATATTTTAATTTTCAGTAAATACTAGATTCACATGTTCAAAAACAAATGAAAGATGAAGAAATGATGCACATTACATCGTTCTTGAATCATCCCAGGTCCATGAGCTCCCGACCCTGGGGGAACACAGTGTGCTCCCTGTGCCCCATGAAGCTCCTCTCCCGTGCCTCATCCTCCCCAGGGCAGGCTCTGGGGTGCACACTAATGGCTCAGTCCCAGCAGGAAGGCTCAGGGTTTCACCCACCGTGGAGCTTGCCAGGCATTGACTTCTAGTGACTCCGTGCCTCGGTTCTGGAAGTGACGGGATCATCCCTTTGTTTCCATTTCTGTTCACAGTGACTGGAGAGGGACTCTGGGACCAGAGATGAGAGCTCCTGAGGGACTCAGTGGAGATCCGGGCTGGTGGAACCTGCTCCTGGGCACTCGCTTGGGGCTCTCTGAGTGTCTCCAAGGGCGAGTGCACTCTTTGCCTTAAATGATGAGGCCTCAGCATATCATTTCTTCCCTGTCCATGTTTGCTGTTCCAGGAAGCATTTCTTGTAGGATTTATTTATTTATTTTTAAAGAGAGTGAGAAAGGGTGAGCGGTGCTGAGGGGTGATGGGAGAGGGAGAGAACCACAAGCAGATTCCCACTGAGTGTGGAGTGTGACGCAGGGCTCCATCTCACGACCCCAAGATCATGACCCGGGCTGAAACAGACTTGGAGGTCCAACAGGCTGAGCCACTCAGGCGCCCCAGGAAGTATGTTCTCTTCTTTAGCCATTAATATTGTTCTTACTAATAATCTCCAGGGCTTCCCTATGCTAGGTGGGAGCATTTATAGAAACGCTGTACTTTCCTACACTAGTCATTCAGAAGTCCTAAAGGGCAATATTTACAAATGAAAACATGACAATTTTTATTTTTCAGTTGAAGAGACTTTGATATTTACCAAAGGAAAACATTATTTGCCATCTTAAAAGTAGGGAAGTGAAAAAGCCAGAGGTGTTATTAAACAGAGCCTAAAAGTTTCATCTGCAAACTCAGACTGCCCGGGTTTGAGACTGGATTGTACTCTGGGGTTTACTAGATGCGTGACCCTGGCAAGTCACTGACCTCCGCCTCCTGGTGATTGTCACCACACCTGCCCCATAGAGTGGCTGTGAAGATCAGATCAAAGCAAGGAACCTCCTCATGTGCTCACAACAAAGTGGGCTCCCAGGGAAAGATTCACGACCCCTGGGTGCTGACAACTGCACGTTTTCATGCTACCACATAAAGCATCAGCAAGGGTCTGACGATGGAGAACTCCAGAAGGAAATCTTTGTGGACTTTAAGAGGTCTGAATATTTTAAAGACTCACTAATTTGTTCATTCTTGGATCAGTTACTGGATCCCAGCTCTGTGCTGAGCATTGCCTTTAATGCAAGTGCTCCATAAACACAAATAAATAAAAATTTAAAAGCATGGAGCACTGGGTGTGGTACAAAACAATGAATACTGTTATACTGAAAATAAATTTTAAAAAATGAAAAAAAAAATTAAAAGACAACACCCAAACACAAGCGCTGGACTTGAGTTGTGGAAGTGGGAGATGGCAGGCTCCTGAAGGTCCTGGACAGGGACAGCCCCCAGGGAAGTTTCCTACAGGGCAGCCTGGGGGCACAAAGCTGTGGGCAAGAGCCGTCTGCAGACAGTCCCTGGAATGGGTGGGAAGAGCTAACCCCGGGTGCCCTCCCTGCTGCCATTCAAAGTCACCACCCCACCCGCCCATCAGCTAAGGAGCTTCCAGTCAGACATGACTGTTAGAGGAGACTGGAGACTCACCAGGGTCCCCTCGCTGCCACATTTACTGATATACAACCCAGTGTGGGATGGGGATGGTGACCTGTGCCCCCTGGAGAGCAGAGACTCTGACAACCCACGTTGTAAGATACTGGGACACCACAGGAAAGCCTCTGCCTCATTAAAAGGGGCCGGATAGAACCTTCTGGAAACTGGGCTACACACAATAAAATTATATCTTTATTATATCTTTATTAGACTCTGGGAGGATTTGGGTTCAAAAGAAAGCAGTTATTACCAATAGGAATCCGAGAGCTATCCCGACTGGTTTCAGGGGTGTGCTGCACTCCTCAATACTGATCAAGTGTAGTGCGTTGTGTGTTATTATATCTCAATTAAACCTCAACAAGATGGTCAGAAACAAAGCTCTTTTTGGTGAGAAACGAAGCTCTGTTCTATTAAGTCACCTGTAGAATTTGGGCTCATAGAGAGAGCATAACATTTCTGACTAGTTTATGGCTTTGTTCATAGATTAAAATAATTGGAACGTTTTGTGACTTGATTAAAATTTCATGTATTTAGAACCATGTGCACCAGAATTATTTCCACATATTAGGCAGCTCTTCTATTCTCAGAATTCTATGGGAAAGACGTTTAGACCTTTCGTGCTGAGTCAATAAACACCACCAAAACATTTGATAGTATTTAACCTTATTTTAGCTTGAAAACTTCAGGCATTTAAAATTATCTAGTGTTTCAAAATCAATAATAAATCACAGATGAAGAAACACTGTGTTCTCCACATTCTGAGCAGCATTAGATTTCTTCAGTGCTTTGACTGTAGCTACAGCTCACAATGACCTTTTCTGCTTGACCTGAGTCTGCTGATTGTTTAACAAATACTTATGAAATATCAATTATGTACAAAGTGCTACAGACACAGGGGTGAAAACAGATACACCCCTACTCTCCTGGGGCATATATAATTCAGATATTAAAAGGAAATGACACTGGTTCTGTATCTAAAGAGCCTGGAAGTCATCCCTCCATCCTCCTAGCAAGTATGAAGCTGCATACGGTCACACAGTCAGTTCTTCCTGACTGGATCTATAGATTTAATGTATTTCCAGACAAAATCTCAGCAAGTTATTTTGTAGGTATCCACAAACTGATTCTAAATTTATACAAAGTGGCAGAAAGCCCAGAATGCATGACACAATATTGATGGAGAGGAACAGGTTGGAGGACTGACACTATCCAAGTTCAAGTCTACTACAAGGCTACAGTACTCAGGACAGTGTCATTCTGGGAAAAGAACAGGCAAACAGATCAAAGGAACAGAACAGAGAGCCCCAAAAGAGACCTTCATAAGCATAGTCAACGGACCTTTGACCAAGGAGCAAAGGCAAAATCCAATGGAACAAATATGGTTTCTTCAACAAATGGTAGACGTCCACACACAAAAAGTGATTCTGAACACAGGCCTGTCCCCCTTCACAAACATTAACTCTGAATAGATCATAGACCTAAATATAAACGTGAAACTGTGAAACTCCTAGAAGATCGCAGAGAGAAAACCTCGTACGCACAGACAGCAAACCCTCATTATACTCCAGATGCGGAGTGACTGTGTCACACGGGTCTACAGATGCAGCACTCCAGCAGGGGATGTCGATCATGGGGAGGCTGGGAGGCTGTGGGGACTGGGGATCTACAGGAAACCTCAGTTTCCTCCCCGCAGCTGTGCTTTGAGCCAGAAACTCCTCTAAAAGGTAGGTTTTAATTTTAAAAATGCAATGACACAAACAGGTGTGTATTTGCAAGTTATGACAAATGCTGTCAAGAAAAAAACTCTAGTCCTCAAGGAATTTTCCCTGAAGGTGATCACACTCTAGGCAAAGAGCCAGAGAAGCGCATTTCCTGAAGCTGGAGCTCACCAGCCAAGGTTGGGGTATGAAGAGTCCTGTGGCATTCCAGGACCAGAGAGACTAGGTCCCGATTGAGATGAATTGTCATTTTTTGCAGAAGCACAAGCACTTAGCTGTTTCTGGAATCCTGCCGTTTGATCCTGTTCAGGGTACAAGCCGTGGGCATTTTGCAAGCAAGTGGTTGTAGTTTCATTCATCCTGAATTCCAGACTGTTTGCCTTCGCCAAGGAGGGAGCTGCCAGGTGCTCCCAGAACCACAGTTTCAAGATAGGCTTTTCATTAGCAACTGAAGACTTGTTAATACCAAAGAAGCACTGAAGGTAAGTGTCTCATAACCAGGTAGTTGAGCCTTAACGAATTTCCAGAACCGCATTGTGGAGGACTTTGAATCTATGTTACTCCTTCCCAGTAATCTCGAAGTCATTCTCTGGTTTATGAACACGTCGAAGGTTTCTCATAACCACCTCGGATCACAGATCGCCAGCCACACACTTCTTTTCAGATGTCTCGGGCTCATTTGATTCTTGAGTCATTCTCACATCAGTTCTGCAAAGGAAGTACCATCTCTTCATTCCAAAACATAAAATAAAACAAACTTTAAGAAAGAATCGGAAACTGTAGCTGGTGACAGATGACATGTGAAGGGACCAGAGGTTAATTCCCTTCCAACTGTCCAGGAGGAGTCTGAGGCTCTCCCTTCCATGCCGGCCAGAGGCGTCACATCCTGCCATGTGCTGTGCTCATGTAGGAAAGGGCGAGGGGGTCAGTATGCCCCCGTAGACATGAATAACTTTTTTAAAAAGATTATTAGATTGTCTTAATATATTTCCAAAAAAGGTTCCATTTGATAGTATAAGCAGGAAAGCATATTATAATGACAATTAATTATAATAAGCAGAAATGTGTATCAAGCAGTCTCCTGAATGATGACAGGAAGTTTTTCGGACAGCCTGGCTTATTGCTGATTAAATCATGAATAGTTTAGATAGCGTGTAGAAGGAGACGTCCCCCTTCCCTTTACTGCAGCTCAGTTCTTGCTAGAAAAGCTCGGCTGACTTGAAATCTTTCAGATGCATTTTTAATGGCTTCGGGTTAACAAGTGTGGGGTCTGTGGCTGGACTGGAGCACCGGGGGAGTGTGACTGGTGTGCCCCCTTGGCCTCAGCTGAGCGGAGGCTGACAGCTGCTCTGTCAACAGCTGAGGGTGAAGGGTTACAAACCCCCCTTCCCACGAGCACAGGCAGAAACCCAGATGGAAAGACCAAGGAAGCTAATAAAGTTTTGGGAGGTGAGCCTAAAGACAGCTCATCGTGCGTGTTAACAAAGCCGTAGCTAAAGTCATTGTAGGATTTTAAATTCTGTAATATTGTAATTCCAGGGCTTAGTATGTCAAAGAACATGTGTATTTGTTACCTACTGCCCTGCAGTGAATCGCCACAGACTCAGGGGCTTAAAGCAGTGCACGTGTATTAGGTCACAATTTCTGGGGGAGCCCAAACCCAGCTGAGCTAGGCTCTCTGCAAGGTTGCAAGACACCAGCGGGGCTAGTGCTCTCCCCGGGACTCTGGGCCGAGCTAGGAGGGGTCTGCATCCAGTCTCCATCTGTCTGCAGGCAGAATTCTCCTTTGCTGTTGTAGGAACGGGATCCCATTTTCTTGGTGGCTGTAAGCCAGAAACCCTGGCAGGCTGATGGCTAGAGTTTGCCTCAATTCCTCAAGGCCATGGCCAGTTCTCTGCTCTGTGGGTTCTCTAATAATGCTGTCTGCTTCATCGGAACCCACAGCAGAAAGAATGTGAGTCCCTTAATGAGATGAGTCACAATCCTATGTATGGATATCACAATGGGGAGTCACACATTCCCATCACCTTTGCCGTATACTGTGGATTATTAGCAAGTGACAGGTCCCAGCCTTGGGGAAGTGGGCGAGGAATCCCAGAAGGATGCCAACACCAGGACACGGGGTGGAGGTGTAGGACACACCTTTAGAGTCTGTCTGCCTCTGCTAATGGTGACTTTTCCTTAAGGGTGAACACAATAATCGTGAAGGGCTCGTCCATCATCTAGAGTTGCATGGGCCAGTATCTGGGGTTTCTTGTCCAGTACTGCAGCCACAATCCACACGTGAATATCTAAATTTAAATTTAATTAGCTGGAATTAAAAGCTTGGAGATATGATCACACCAGTCACAGTTCAAGGACTCAATGACCACATGGAGTAATGGTTAATGTATTCAACAGCCCAGGTGACAAAATATTTCCATCATCTCAGCAAATTCTATGGGAACCAGTTGTCTAGAGTGACTTTCAAGTTGGTCTATTTTGATTACAGTTCTGGACAGACGACACTGTTTTTCACAAATTATGAAGATTCTTTATATTTTATATCTTGTGTTAGATCTCTTTAGACAGTTGTTTTTGACATATAGTTCAGAATGAAATTTTCTATTCAATTTAAGTATATAATATAATAACTGTAAAATAATGAAAATAAATAAAAATATGTATTTTTTAAAATAACAAAACACCACCAGCTGTGCACTGTTAGCATATATGGGTAGAAGGATTTTAAATTCTCTAATATTGTAATTCCAAGTAGATAAAGTTGAATTCTCTTGATTTTCCATCAGCATTACAAACATACATAAACACATATTCAAATATTTCCTTCCTTCCCTCCCCCCTCCCTTTCTTCTCTTCTTTTTGCCTTCCCTCCACCCCTACAAAAATATTTATGCAAGATCTACTGTAAGCCAAGCTCTTTTGCAGCTTGGGACACATCAGAGAACCAAATGTGCATTCTAGTGATGAGTAAAATATTTTCTGAAACTCAAGATTATGATGGGAAACGACCAAATAGAATAGAGCAGAGTTCCTTCGCCTGTGTCCTTTTCAGCTTCCAGATAGGCACATCCCCGCGCACAGGAGGAACCCTTCCAGCCTATTCTTGACACTGCCTGGCCTTGCCCAACTGGGGAGACTCCTAGGGCACAGTTAAATCTCATTTCTAATGTTGTCCTTATTATAAACAAGCAAAACAAAAACCCAGTGAAAACAAGCAAAGAAATAAACAAAAAAGAGGTAACACCTAAAGAGAGTCGATTTCTCAAGCTAGAACATCTCACGAAGTCAATGATGTCAAAGTTTTCCAACTTCACCATCATGTCCCTAACTTCAGACCTGAACGATCACCGAGAGTTGCAGAAAGCCCATTAGCAGTCGGTCCCTCACTTTGCTATAATTACCAGGGGTATTCCAAAGTATATTGTCAGTTCAGTTATTTTTAAATGTTTCTTGCCGTCTTGGGATTTTTTTTTTAATGAATTGAAGTATAACTTTGAGATATAGGGAAAAGCTGTTCCAGAATACAGATGCAGCCGCGCGTCACTGAGAGATGGGAAAGGCCTTGATCACGAAGCATTCTGTAGCTCCTTTTTGCTTCTCTTCATTAACTGGTGAAATGTTCAGTTAATTCACTCAAGTCAAAATAATTTTACTTATAAGAACATTGATTAGGGGAATTATTATAAGCCTCCCCAAAAACACCTAATACTTAAATGAAATGTTCATTCTGTGTAACACATGACAACAAAATAATAATACACCAGGCAGGAGTAGATCACTGCATATGAATCTGCTGATTTTTGTAGCTTTAGTTATCATGTTTCTGGATGAGGAAGAAAACTCTCTGAGGATAAACACTTTATCTGTATTCGTCCGGATCCCACATAATAAAAGCCATATCATTTTCATTTCCATGGAAACTTCCATTCTCAACACCCAGGGTTGTTTTTATCCACTACTTTCTGGTTAGGAATGAGTGCAATCCTATTAGATACCCGCGGCCCCCAATCAGATATGCGTGCCAATCCATCAGACAGGCACGCCCTGCAGGCAGACATGCGAGCCCTCCAGCTAGACACTCGTATCTGCCTATTGCATAAGCATGTCCTCTGCCAGACCAGCTCAGCCTTCTGTTACAAACACAAGCTCCCCAGTTAGCATGCTCTGTCCTCTGACTGTACACGGTGGCCCCTCTGTTAGCTCTGCCTGCCCTCCGGTATGACAGACCCAGCCGCAGTTAGGTGTGTCCTCCCTCCTATGAGACTGGCACACGCCTCATGAAGCGGGAGGAGCAAGCTGTGCAGCACACGCAGAGGCTCCAATGACCCCAGTAAAGGACCGAGGGTATCCCACGTCTTCAGATGGCTGCTGAGATCTTTCGGAGCCCTTCATCCGTCTGCCGAGCTCTGTCAGAGGAAAAACTCCCCCGTGTGAGGGGGATTCTCAGATTCTCCAGCAGCAGAAGACGGCAGGGGTGGGAGTTACATCTTATGAGAAGAGTGAGCAGCTGCCTCATTTGAAGAGGCTCGGTGGCCGGAAGGCAAAAAACAATGGTGGGCGTGGGGGGGGGGGTAAAACCAAATAACCAAATAGCATTAGCCAGCGCTTGGAGCGTTTAGTAGGAATGTCTGTTGGTTGCTGGCGTGTAGGTGACGTTTCTCCTGGGTGCCGCATTGTGACCTCTGCTGGTCCTAGAACTTTTGCTTCTGTGAGCCCCTTCCTCCACAAGAGATACTGAAATTTATATTTTGTGATTATATGGATTTAAAGGCTTATGTAATCAAGTCTGGACTACTTTTATTTTCCATGAATATCTGTTTATCTGTCAATTTTCCACAGAAGTTGCCTCTATCAGATTCTTTGGGCTGCTGGGAAAAATCAGTCGTACAAAGTTGGGGGCTTCAAACATCAGAAAATCAGTTGCGTATTCCTGGAGACCAGAAATCCAAAATCAGGGTGTTGGTAAGACCCTGCTTCCTCCAAAGCCTCCAGGGCAGGGTCTTCTTTGCTTTTTTTTTTTTGGCTCCCAGTGGCTCCTGGTGGCTCCTGGTGGCTCCTTGATTTCCAGCACATCATCCTGATCTCTGCCTCTGTTTTCACAGGGCTTTCCTTCCCATCTTTGTGTGTCATTTCTCTGTCTCTTATTGGATTTAGACCCTAACTTAAGCCGATATGATCTCATCTCCATCCTTATCTTAATTACATTAACAAGGACTGTACCCAAATGAGGTCTCATTCTGAGGCTCTGGGTGGCCATGAATGGTGGGGAGACCCTGTTCAACCCCCCACACTGCACAAAAAAATATTTTTGACCTTGTGATTTTAGATGATGGAATTGTTATCTTTTCTGTGACTGTGCAAGAAAGTGGCTGAAAATCAAAACGGAATCAATACAGTAAAATTGTAATCATAAAGGAACTTGCACTTTTAATACATGACCTGCCACTGATATAAACGAGTTCTGTTCATTTGCTCATGGCCGGTTTCTTCATGCGGATCTTGTTGCCTCCACCCATCTGCCCCTTCCCTCTCACTTTTCAACCGCCTCCATCCGACTCCATTCTGAGGCCTCCTCCATCTTGGCCACTTGTCCCCACTGTTCTGTGGCCTTCGTGTGTCCAGGTCCCCCAGCTAAGACCTGTTCTGAGTAGACGGGACTCCACTCCCTCCTGCCAAGCGCAGCGGTGGGAGGCGAGTGTGCCCTGGAGAGGTGTTTCCCATTGCTGACTGCCGTGAGTTCATGGAGCTCACAGAGGAACCTCTAGGTCCCCTTCACAGACTCTGATCACGTCATGTTTTCACACTTTGTGTTTCAGACCCAAGGGCAGGGTACAGATGTGTGTTAACACAGTTCCCATCACCAAGCAGACATTTTCTGAGTTGCCCAGTGTGATGTGTGAGTGTGTGCATTTTATGTGTAAGACACCAAAGATGCTTCCTAGTGTAAACGTGAAAATTACATGGAGAGCCTCTCTCTCTTTCTTCCACTCTCCCTTCTCTTTGGTATGTTTAGTACATCCAACCTGCCCACTGTGGCCAGTGGCCCGTGTGGTGGCCCGCCAAAGCCTGAGGTCCACGTGCTGTTCCACCTGGCCAGCTTCTGGGCACAGGAGCCCTTCCTTCTCCTCTTCTCAAAATTCCTGTGTCCCATTTTCTTGCAGCCCCGGGAGATAATTAATGTGCTAGTGGCACCAAATCAACTGAATTCATGTCAGTGTTGTTAGTAGCTTAATGTTCTTCTCCTCAGAAAGTATCTGTGCTGTAGTCGCTTCGCTTTCACATGGGTCATGGGGGGATTCTAGAAGGAATCACAACTCTAATACGTGAGCGAAACCTCGCTGTGCACGCACACAGCAGACCCACACACAGACCCAGCGGGCGTGCTGTCAAACCTCCTCCTAAATAAACCCAGCATCCTCCATAACTTGCATGAAGTTTGTGATGGGCTGTATTCAGCAAGATAAAGAGGTTCTTGTTCAATGAATACCAATGTAAAGGGTCAGAATCATAATGCAGTCTTTTAGAAAAAAATCCACAATGAATATTTATCTCTCAAATGTTCACTTGCCTTGACATACCTCGTAATTGACTGTAAAGCAAAGTATAAGAAGGAAATGGCTTGAAAGATAATTTAAAAAGAAAATATTAGCAGAGAAGCTTTGTTATCAGGGAAGAGGCTAATGTATAATGTCACTTTTTTGACAATTGGTCTTGAAGAATCAGATATTTTTAATAAGTTCCTCATTCCATCACACACAAAACATCTAGGGAAAAAATGTATTAGAGAAACCTAACACTAGCTCGTGATTTGTGGTTTTGCCCTAGAAACTATCCTGATACAATGCGTAGCTTGTGTTTGCCTAAAATCAGAATATAAGTAAGACTATGCACAGCCACACATAAACGCTCATCGATGTAAAGTGACGTAAATCATCACTGGAGTAGACTACAGGGTGAGTGTCGAGTGATCTGACGTGAGTTGACCATTTGTTATGTGGTGGTAGAGCCTGCTAATCAATTTCTAATGGTGGGTAAAGCTGGCAAATAGGATTCAGCAAGGATATTGCACACACCATATGTGTATTCGTTGTATTATATGTATATGACATATATGTGGTACACATTGTACATGTACATGTCAATGGAACAAACTACGGAATCCAGGAGCAACCATGTTTTCATATGGTAATTGGTATACGATGCAGGTTACATAGATAATCACAGGGAAAAAGATGGGTGGGCTTCATAGAACATGACATCACCACAGCTGGTTTTCTATGTGGAAAAAAATAAAACTGAACCTCAACTTCACACACCCTTAAACAATAAAGTTCAGGCAGACAATATAAATAAGCATTAACAACAAAAGTTTAGAACTGTGAAAAACAACCCTCATCTATAATTTAACCCATGTGTTGTCTTTCCTCCAACACAGATAACCAGCTGGAATTTGTAAATAATTTCATTGTATTTCCTGGCACTGTATGAAGAATTAAGCCAAGCTTGCCCAAACCCTGTCACACTATTGTCAATGCTACCTCCCGTAGGGTTTTCAGAACATATTTAAAAAATTAAGAATGAAATACCTTGACATTCGAATCTGCTTGGCCTTAGGTTTGGAAACAGGGCAGAGTTGATAGGGACTGCAGCAAACAGGATCATCTGTTCTCCATACAGAGGTGGAAACACTTTCGCCAGCAGTAAATTATTTGCTTTGGGGAATATTCACTTATTCACCAAATAAATATTTACCGAGTGAATACTATAAGTCAGTTGCTTTCTGGGTGTTCAGAAAACACTGATCAAAACAGACTTGTCATCTTGGAGATGACCTTCCAGCGGAGAAAGGCAGGAAGCAAGCAAAGCCAGGCTATTCCACTCTTCAGTGCTGCCCTGGGCATGGGAAAGGCCATGGGAGTGAGCTTGCTATTTTCTCTAAAACAGCTGGGGAAGTCCGTAATGGTAAGATAACCTTTGAGCAAAGAGGTGAGCCAAGGGGAGTGCAGTCTGTTCAGTATTCTGAGATCAGAGCATACTCAGGCCCTGTGTTTTTAGGAAAAGTCTGAAAATATTTAAATGGGCAAAATATTTAAAAACTTAGTTGGGCCAACTCAACATGGCCCTGGACAGAATATGGTATTCATGCGTCATTTCCCAATCTCACCACTGTGAACCATACCCAGTCCGTCCTCCACCCTCCCCCCAGGCTGGGAACCCCATCTGGCAGCAACTCTGGGCTTTGAGTCTCCAGGCTGTCTGACTTTGTGTCTTTATGAAGTCACCATCCCCTCTGGATCTGAGTCTTCTCATCTCAGAAGTAATAGGATTAAAGCCTATCATGGCACAATGCTATGATTGTATGAATATTAACTATGACAAAAATGGGATAGCACAGTTGATTTTAAAAGGCATAACCTTTTTAGCAGGAGTATTTAATTCTGTAACTGAACAAAAAACATGGGGATGAAATCTCAAAGCAATAGCCATGTTTCTTCCACATCAGGTAACCATAAGCAGCCTCCTTCTCCTGGCTGGTGTAAACCCTTTCTTTGAAGAAGCAAATAGAGAATGATGGGCCTCAAAAGAACAGACCAGTTAGAAAAAGGAAGGTGTGGGTAAGACTAGAGAGGTGGAAACATGACATTCCTTCTCTAAGTTTTTATGCTTCTCAAGGTCACCGACACTTCTCCCCAAAGGCATCTGTCCTCAGCTGCTTCCCAAGCCATGACTCCATCCCCAAGGCCCATCCTCACCCAGGACTGGGTTAGACAGAGAACCCAGACCAGCAACTTCCCCATCACTGCACCATCTTATTGTCTGCTCCTGCTAGTTTATTCTGAGTTAAAGACCGAAGAGCTCAACTACCATGTTGCCAGGCATGATTATTTATAATAACAAATAAAATACTTCCCAAGTGCAAAGTTTGACCATACCAAATAACATACAGCACCAACCTCAAAATGACTGACTTAGGACAGCTTATTTAACCTCTCTTGGCCTCAGGTTCCTTATTTACATAATGCTAATAATTAATAAAAATAATAAGACCCCACCCCGTAGAGTTGTTAATGTTAGTGAAGTGAGTCAAAATATCGAGTATGCTCAAAGCAGTACCTAGGCTATTTTAAGCCTATCAAGATCTGCTGTTATCGGGGCACCTGGGTGGCTCAGATGGTTGGGCATCTGCCTTCGGCTCAGGTCATGACCCCGGGGTCCTGGGATCGGGCCCCACATCAGGCTCCCTGCTCAAAGGGGAGTCTTCTTCTCCCTTTCCCTCTGCCTGCTGCTCCTCTTACTTGTGATCTCTCTCTCTCTCTCTCTCTGTCCAATAAATAAATAAAATCTTAAAAATTTTTGTTGTTATTATTTGTGACTGTATCTGTCCCCACACTAGAAACCCTAGTGCTAGTCTTCACATTGTTCTTACATGCTTAAAGAAATCTCGAGAATCTGTCGGTACACTGACTCCTGAATTGTCATTCACATGGGCTGCCCTAAGTCACATTTTCATTCTGGGTATCTGAGCCCCTCATTCTGATGGAAAGATCACATGTCTACAGGATGGTTTCATAAATGAGCAGGATCTAAATGTTCCAAGAGACTGCTCTGAGATTTGACTGCACAGACGATCTCAAAGGCAAGGAGGCTTGAATCAGCATCAAGGAGTGAATGGCAGGCAGCTGGTGGAAAATCTTAAACAGAAGAGTTCACAGAGCATAGTCCTTGTAGGGGGAGGGAGCAGTGAGAAACTGATTATGGCAGGTGGCCCATGAGACTGGGATGTCAAATCAGGGGTCTGGAGAGGCCCTGAATCAGGCTCCAGGGCAGAGTCAAACCAGGGTCTCATTGGCCAAAGATAGCTTGTGAGCTGCATCTGCATTAGGGCAGGAGTATGTATTCCTAACAGGCAAGAGTTAAGCTGAGCTCGGTGCTGGCCATCAGATGCGACGGAAGAGGAAATGTAAGAAAGCTAGAGCTTTGCTAAACAGAAGAAAGAAAGTGTATATTTATTCCAAATCCTGACTGTTGGGCACCAGCGTGCAAGCCGACATCTGAGATCTGTTTCCTCAATGCATGAGTTATCATTACATGAGTAGATTAGGTGGTATGTTTGCTTTATAGCAAATCACCAAGTTTTATATTAGAGTGATATACTCATAATGCTTTGCTTATCAAACCAGAAAATTCATCACACGAAGTCCATTTTTCACAGCACGTCTGGATATTTTTTTCTTGGGCAGCCAGCCCGGTCCATGTTAGTTCAATTCCTTTTGGCATCACTGCCAAGTTTGGAAATCAGAGCATGCCCTCCGGGAGTGCTGAATGCATCGTGGTAATGGCTTTCTAAGTCTATTTGTTTTTCCAAAGTTGAAATGCTTGTTACAAAACTGTGTTATAGGACACTAAAGATGTTTATCTAAAACTGCACACAGTGGTTATCTACATATATCCAGTACGAAAGCCCAGGTGCTTTCCTTAAACAGTTCTTGAATAAAAAGCAAGTGAGTGTTTAAGTTTAATATCAGGGCCTGATATTAAATGTATTATGTATGTTGTCACAGAGAATGGACTTTATTCCACAAATGTCTCCTGACACAGGAATGTAAACTTAAGGAAACTGTATTAATAAGTTGGCATTTTCTATATTTTTATTTTCCTGGAAATGAGTTCCCTATATATGCAACTACTTTTCAATTAAAATATATAGCTTAGATTGGAAATAACCAATTAGGAGTTATGAATTTGTTTTCAGAATAAATCAACCCAGAACCCAATAAAACATGTTTTACCTATAACAGTGTTTTTCTCTTTTGCTTTTTTCTAAGGTGCTTAATATGCAATTATTGAAATTTCTGCAACTTTGATTAGATAGTGAAATAGGTAGGTGATAGAGAGAGGTGATAGAGACAACTGATTGGTAGAGAGTTAGATGATAGATAGATGTTAGATAGATGGATGGATAGATGGAAGACAATGGTAGATATAGATAGATGAGGATAGATAATAGATAGATGGATAGATGATAGATAGATAATGGATAGATAGATGATAGATAGATAGATAGATAGATAGACAGACAGACAATGGTAGGTAGGTACCTGGAGAGATGACAGGTAGATCTATCTGTCATCTCCCATCACCTCTAACTGTCTACGTCGAACTTCACCCAGTTGGTCTGGGGTCTCAGTTTGCTTGGAAGACTAAGAACCCCAGGAATGTCTCCAGAGGAAAGGAAGAGAGAGACTAGGGAAGCTTCCAGCTCTTGCTCTATGGAATGCAACAGAGAGCCCACAGGGCACTCCTGGGCATCTTGCTCCTGGGGACTAGGAAAGCTCAGCTCCTGAGCAGAGCCAGGTGGCAGCTCGTCAAACAAGCTCAGTGCCAAACTTCACCAAGTCTTTTCACTGGTAGTTGAAAGTTTTAACTGGTTTCCATTTTTCCTTCTTAATAGTATTTTAAGGAACATTTGATTTGTCACTGCCTCCCTGACCCTGATTCTGGAGACTTAAGAATAGAAAGAGAGCTAGAGCCCTGAAATATATTCACAAGATTATTGAATAGGATTGAATGTTTAAGACTCTCTTTTTGTTAATATATTCTTTTTCATCAGAATGCATTTGTATGATGCTCTTCCTGCTCAAGAGCATACTGAGGGGGTACCTGGGTGGCTCAGTGGGTTAAGCCTCTGCCTTCAGCTCAGGTCGTGATCTCAGGGTCCTGGGATTGAGCCCTGCATCGGGCTCTCTGCTCAGCAGGGAGCCTGCTTCCCTCTCTCTCTCTCTCTTCCTGCCTCTCTGTCTACTTGTGATCTCTCTCTGTCAAATAAATAAATAAAATCTTTAAAAAAAAATAAGAGTGTACTGAGGATACACATATATATATATATAAGAAAGTGTTCTTTGAGAATACATTCCTAATGTATACATTATCTGTGAGTAAGGCATATAACAAGCATTCATTAGTGAGGAGAATATATCCATGGGAAAATTCTACTGAGAAGAAATCCTCTCATTCACAAACACATTCATTTGAATGCATTTCTCTTCCGTCCCATCAGCTTTTTTTGTTTTGGCCTCCAGCTACAGCAGCAGGGAGCCACTACAAATAAAGTGGACATTCTTTAATGTGCTCTTAACCTGAAAATAAGTCAACCCCAAATAACAGAAAGAAACACATTCTGCCAAAGAATCAATCAATAGATTGACCCCATGGTGACCTGGTTTTGTCTGCTGGCCTGGGTATGAGCATGTGGGACCTGTTGCTGCAGGACCTCCCAAGGCTGGAAGAGATGACCCCGAAGCACCCAGGGGCAGTTGGCCAGACGGAGAAGTGGCTATGTCTCAGGGGTCTGACACCAGCAAGAGGGGGAAGCAACCATAATCAGGAAGGATCTAGGGCAAGCATTGCCCAGGGACATTCCCAAGTCTAAGAGCGGGCCCAAACTCCGGTGAAGCCCCTGACCACCAAGGCATCCAGTGACAGGCCATGTCCAGGGCACATCCAAGGACACAGTGACTCTGGAGGCTGCTCCCCATATTCACAACCTCAGTAATCCAGGGAAGATCCACCTTCCTGCCTCAAACACCCACATGAGAAGAGGGAAGGAAACTGTCTTGAGTCCAAACATTACAGCATGGCCCTTCGCTCTCTGTAATCAGGAGCAGACCAGAGGTGGCTTGCTTTGACCTTTCAGCTACAGACTCTGACCATTCAGTTTCTGGGTTTTTTTTTGTTGTTGTTGTTGTTTTGTTTTGTTTTGTTTTGTTTTGTTTTGTTTTGATTGGGCTGTTCGAAGGCACTAACTTTTGGGTTTGCTGACAAACTCCCTGGTGGAGGCTAAGATGACCCATCAGTAAGAGACAGAAAGAGTAATGAGTTCATTCAATGACCCGACCATTCAAGCTCTTCTGAACACCAGTCTGCTGCCTCCACAATGCCACACAGTCCTCTAAATATGAGAGAAGTTTCTGGAAGCAGAAGATGAATTATTGCCTTTCCTCATGCTTCCATTGTTGCATTTTACAATTGCCCTGTTTCCTTCCAAGTCTAGGCCATGAACATGTAAATGAATTTGCGATGACTGAATTACAGTAAATGATTTCATGCAGATTATCCACTAGTTGGAAGTTAAAACTGTCTTTTCCATCCCAAAGGAAGTCATCGATAGGCAGAGGCATGTTTTTTAAACTGTTGACCTTGATATTTTCTTTCTTGTTAGGTTTCTTGGCCAAGATGCTTCTTGGAATTTGAGAGGGAAAAAAGTTTTTGAGAGGTGTTATTTAGCTTTATGTGATATAATGAAATTGCAAAGATGCTCTGAAAAAAATATTAAAAAATATAAAAATAATGAAGTGGATACCCGTACCCTGCACTGCCCTTCCCTATGCGTTATCGCCTGCTCAACGAGGCAATCTGCACGTTTCCACGCAACTGTTAAGCCATTAGTGCCTCGTGCCAAGGTCAGTGCTTTCTTGGAAAACATAAATGTCTATCAACACTATTGTCTTCCCTGCAGACTGGTTCCGTATTTGCAAAACATGGTTTATACAGTGGTAATAAGAGTGTCAAGTAATCTGCGGTAGCAAGACTGGGCCCGTGTGTCCATCTGTGGTCAGATCAACCAGCAGGAAGTTCTCACTCTTGTGCATCTCTGTGTATCCTGTTTTATGTAAGGATACGACCCAGCAAGTCCCAGTTAAGTCTGAACTCGTAAATAGTTGAAATCACGCTGGGGGAGGTTTGCTTGAAATTTACTCTTATTCCTGTTCATGTTCAATAATTGCCACGTTATTTTAAAGAACTACACATTCTTAGATGTTGTACATCTGAAAATAGTCTACCTTGAAAGAAATCTTAACCATGGAAATTATATTTCTATTTCTATTATCTGTGGAAAAAGTACTCACTAATAAGTTTATGACCAAAAAACTAAAACTGGTGTCTTTCCTCATTTTCCCATAATTTAGAGGACTCATCAGTATTGACACAAGTGCATAAAGCAATGCATACTCATAAGCCCATAACGTCTGTTAAAAATAAATCATTTCAAAATAAAATCAAAACCAATCTAGATATATGGCTGGTACTAAAAAAAGAAAAAAAAAAGGTATTTTCCTTAACTTGAATTTCTAAAAACAGTATCACAAGCTTGAGGTGTAGCATGCTGCTTAACTGGACTCTGGTCACTGACATGAATGCACCATAAACAGAACGTGGGTGAGGTGTGTTGAGGTCTCAGAGGCAGCTGGTATGGACGTGTCGTGGGTTGGGGGGGTGCAGGGTTCTAGCTGTGTTTCCCATTCATTCATCACATGGCGTGCATTCTAATGAGAAGAAGGCTTTTTATCTTCTTGCCTTAACCCCGTTTGTCTGTTCACTCCTTGACTGATGGACACAGCTATTTTCACTCCCTGTGACTATCCAGACTCATCCAGTGTTTACACCCTTAGAATGCACTGACTTAGAAAGGAATCCCAGGACCCCCCAAGGGACTCAGTGGGTTAAGCATCTGTCTTCGGCTCAGATCATGACCTGGGGTCCTGGAGTGGACCCCACGTCAGGGCCCCTGCTCAGCAGAGAGCTTGCTTCTCCCTCTGCCCCTGCCTCTCCCTCCCCTTGTGCTCTCTCTCAAGTAAATAAATAAAATCTTTTTTAAAAAAAGGAATTCCATTTAAAAAGAAGTATTTAATCTTCCTTTCTATGACATTCCCTTTCTTGAAAGGTAATTATTTTTTTTAAGAAAGGTATAGTTCTCATAGAAATACAAAACGAACAGGTGGCAGAGTTTTTATTCATCACATTAGTTAATGAGGGAGCCTGCAAGGTGTAATGACCAATATGAAAAAGCATCCAAAGGACAAGCCATACAAAAGGCTACTAAGAATGCTGAAAGAATTTGCTTAAGAGATGTGGACTGGGCGGCTTTCACACCGAGGAAGGGAAATTGGTGGCATTTCCACCTGACACTCTTTTGCCATCTCGGCATGGCTCTGCAGTTATCTACAATTCCCAGAATTGCTGAACAGCTCAAAGGCATTGAAAAGCAGGAGGGAGCACTAAAGGACGCACCCTGAGAATGTTCAGTTCAAAGTCCTTCATAATGTGTCTCTTGTAACTATTAATTATCACGTAGGCATACACGAATTACATCCTTTGGCTGCATTAACGGGGAGGTCTAACCTGAAGTTAAGTCCCACTCAAATAAATGGGTATGTGTGTGCTTAAGAGCGCTGCCAGAAGTTCAAGTGTGGACTGACCCTCGGAAGAAATACAGCTTCAACTCAGTGCACGATTCCAAGTTGGCATCTCTCTCTATTGCATTCTCTTTTATGAACACTTTTGTTACTAAGTGAAAATTACCATCAGGCAGAACAGTAACCACAAACCATGAAGCCTATCCTTAGGCAGAATGGTGAGGCAAAGGGAAACTACTTTATGCGATGAATTTTCTAGTTCAAAGATGGAGAGCTTACACTAATACATGTTTAGGGAAGTTACAGGCTGCATGCAAGTAAGTCTCACTCTTCTGATTGGATAAGATCATGTTAATTCACACACATTGAAATGCACCTGCATTTGTTGGTCTGTCTGTGGGATGCAAACCATCTCCTATAATGCTCCCACTGTGGACCCTAAGTCACCCTCCAGATTTGCCATGAATTGGATATGATGAACCTTACCCTCATCCAGTTACCTTTAACGCGATATATCTTTTCAAGCTCTGAAAATCCCCTAAACTGCAGCCCATAATGGGATGGCGGAGTCTACCGTGTGGGTTCTCCAAAGCTGTGGGGTTGATGAATGTCTCTAATTCCCTGCTAACCCATGTTTGAAATGGATTCGATTACGGACGCACCCTCTGGACTGCTGTGCCATTAAACGAGATCACCCACGTTAAAAGGTGAAGGGGTTTAGAACAAGTGTCCCCCACATGTGCCACTTTGTCATGTGAATTGCTTAGGACTGAAGGCAATCAGCACCCAGCAGATTCAAGAAGAGCATTTACCTCTCCCTTAAACTCCCTGAAAGAATTAAGATAGGGGACTTGGTCCAGAAAGAGAACTATGACTAAGAGATAATTTTTTTTTATCTGAAAGACCTATCTATATGGCAGGACAAATACCTAAGTACCCAGCATCTGGTCTTCTTATCAACCTGTGAATCATCTCCCTCCCCTTCGAAGAGCCAGGCCCCCTCCCATTCCTCAGCTCCCAATGCCACATGACCTTTGACTGCCCAGGTGTCCTTAGGTCACGTTGTCTTTGTGGAGTAGTTCACAGGTGATTAATTTTTTTTCTCCTTTCCATCTGTCCTATGTTACTTTGCCTATAAATTAGCTTAAGAATGTGGAAGGATAGAGTAAAAAGTCTTTTCCTCCTAAACAAAGGTCTTCAAAGGATTTGACATTAATCACTTAAGTATTGTTATTGTCATTATTATCACTATTGTCCTCAGCTGAGAGACTGAATATACAAATCACCAATGACCAGATCATATAGGACAAGAAAACTCTGACCCCTAACTCGGCACCACGAGCCCACTTCTATCCCTCATATGCTTTCTGAACCACCCACATAACGGATTTCCTTCTACTTAGCCTACCTCTAGCTTCTCTGTGCTAACAAGCTCCAATGACAGCTTACCTAGAACGTGACTTGTTTCCAATACCAAGTTTTCCCATTCTCTTACCACCTTTGACTGTCTGCAGGCACAGATGATGGTGGCTGACCGTATGCCTCTAGTGAGGCCCAATGGCCTTTTGTTGTTCTCACTGGGGTGATGGATCTCAGATGAATTTTTTGGTGTCTGCTCCTTTTTTTTAAAAAAAGAGTATATTTATGTATTTGACAGACAGAGATCCCAAGTAGGCAGAGAAGCAGGCAGAGAGAGGGGGGAAGCAGACTATCCTCTGAACAGAGCCTAATGCGGGACTTGATCCCAGGGACCTGAGATTGTGACCTGTGCTGAAGGCAGAGGCTTTAACTCGCTGAGCCCCCAGGCGCCCCCTTGTCTGTTCCTCTTTGCCAGATGGCTCGCCCCTTCCTCCCTGGTGCCATGTCCCATTTATCTTGGCATCATGAATGCTTAACACTCGCCAAGTCACCACCAAATACAATTTGCTGAGTGATGGAGTACATCCCTGAAAGCCCAGAACTCTGCATTTCCAGTCCTTTAGTTCCTCAGCTAGGACTCAAGAGACCAGTGGCCTGTTCTACCCAATTGAGGTGAAAAGAAGAGAAAAGGAAGAAAAGAGCAGAGAAGTGAAAGATCTGTTCTGGGGATGGAAGGGATGGGAGGGGGTAGTTGATGTGACTGAGAGCTACTGGCTGGGCTCTGAGTGAGGCAGGTGCAGAAGCTTAGGCGCTTCTGTACGGCAAACAATAGAAATTGAGGCACAAGCACTGGAAGAGGCTGGTGCAAATGGGTGCGTCAGACT
The DNA here is from genome assembly GCA_004024605.1 of Pteronura brasiliensis. NCBI lineage: Eukaryota > Metazoa > Chordata > Mammalia > Carnivora > Mustelidae > Pteronura > Pteronura brasiliensis. The sequence goes on from PJEN01010473.1 coordinate 40,858, forward strand.
CAAGCCGCCTCAGCTTCCGCGTGAATCTGTCTCCGGGATCTGTGGATGGCAGAGGCTAAGTTGTGTGAAACTGACACGTCCCCTGTGGCTGACTTAGCTTTGATGTTAAGAACCGTTAAAAGTTAAATGGAGGCATATAAACTAGCATGGGTTTATCTGAGCAAAAATCGATTCCAGTCGGAAAGCACACAGTGTAGCAGAAAGAGGGGAGCTTCAAGGAGTCAAACAGAATGAAAGATATTTGCAGACAGAAGGGAACGGGAACGAGGCAGAAAAGCAGACTGATCGTTGCTAGTTGACTTTCCTGTGGGGGATGATAGGGGATCCACCAGGCTGAGGACCCAACTAACACTGATCAGGTGATTCCCGCCTGGCTGGTTTAAGATTCCATTTCTGGGAGAGACAAACCTCCACGTCTTGGTTCAGTGATGTCGGACTTAGAATAAGCCACCCGTCCTGGGCCTGTCATCTAATTTTTCACAGACTACTGAAGGTCAGTCTGGGACCCTGTGGAAAATGTCTAGGGTGTAAGGGGAGGAAGGCTACTGTAAACTGAAGGTGGCTAGTGCCCTGTTGAGGTCACCTGACTCCCTTGGTGAGGCCCTGTTTGGAGTCAAAGTCCCACGGCACTTTTTTCCTAACCTAGACTGCTTCTTACACTTTTACAAAATGTCTTGCAGGCAATATTCAAAAGTGTCCCGGTGCTACCTCCAACAACAGCATATTCATCTGTGGCCTAGGGAGGGATGCCAGGCAGTGGGAAATGACAGAGTTTTTGTGCATCCCAGCTCCTAACCATGCAAGTGTTCTGGCTGTGCATTCCTTGCTTCCTCGCTGTTGATAATAACGAGTCCAGAACTCAGCTGCGAGGACGTCTTTGCTCCAGGAGATGTTTGTTTTCCTTGGTGTCCGCTGGATGTTTACTTACTTAGGCACCAAGTTCACAAAACACAATTCTTCAGTATAATAGAGACATGCGCAGGAAGCAAGGGGACCCAAGAAGGAGATATTTTTTAAATGCCATTGTTTTTGCTGAAGGGTTTTATCTCTATTCTTAATTGTGAAGGAACAGATAGGAAAACTAGGATCTAGGGGACTGGGAGGAGTTACATAGAGCTGTTCCTGTGCCAGACCTTTTGGCTGCAAAGACTAAGGTCAGGCGTCCATCCTATCCTATGTTTGACATTAAGGCTGTTTACATCAAATCTTTTCAGAATGACACATAAACCATAAAATAGAACTGATCTGCTTATAATGAAAAGCCAAAGCTCCAAGCTCCTAAGCTCCTGCTCCCGGCCTGTCTGGCCAGAAGTACCCACCATTGCAATATGTGTGCTTCTGTGGAAAATGGCACCGTGTTTGTGGGAAGCACACCCTTCAGGTCATCTGACACAGACCCTGTATTTGTGCTGAGCCTCTTACTGCCCCTGAGTGATTTAACAACTGAGAAAATCTCTGACAACTGCTGCTATGCTGAGTGATTCTAGTCCACAGACATTCAGATACATTCTTTCCGGTGGGAGTCCACAGACTCCCTCATTCTGGGGAGCGGAGCAAAATATACCATCCCCAAAAACATTTCTTTGACATAAATTTTATCTTGAACTGATTATTTTTAAGAAATGGCAGACACAGAAGAAGCTCTGAAAACTAAACCAAAGAGCCTGGGGACCCCTCAACTATAACGGGTATACGGAGTGCAGGGCTTGGAAAAATTCAACATTGTCACCTGTTAACTCGATCTCCTATTTTCTGGGTTTGGCCTTTTATTGTTTTTGTTGACCATGAGAGAACCTGAACAAGTCATTCGACTCATCTTGAAGCTCAACTATTGAATTCATATTTAAAAATATTTCCAAGGGTAATTTCAATTTCCTAATTTTTTTTTTCATTTTCTTATTATCTTTTCTTGGAAAGGAATTTTATATCTGCATCATTTTCTTGAATCCCTCTGAGGATGCTAATTAGAATTTTTAATAAAACAATTACTTCTGCTGTCTGAATTATTGATCCTTCCCCAGGGTTCCAGCCTCCCCTTTCCCTACCTTACAATTTCTCTTACATCTTTTCTGCTTAGATCTGGTGATCTCTGGCTGCACATTTATTTTTAAAAGTCAAGGATTAGCGATCAAAATGAAAGAGAGGGCTTGAGGTTACCTTTGCCCGCATGTTGTGAGATTGAAGTGGGACAGGGAAAGAGCTGGTGCACGTCAGGGGGGACACACATGGACCCTGAGATCCCCATATCAGTGTTGCCTCTGAGTGATTTTAAGGGAGGCAGTGCGGGTGTCTGTGCCGAAGGAAGGTATTTTCCCAGGAGCTCCCTCCCCAGGTTAGAAGTCTGCCTGGAAACCCCACGGATGGGTCCAGGCTTTGTTTGAAATTCTGTGGCTGAGCCACTGCTTCTTCAGAACCCTGGCCCTGGAAACCAAAGTCGCCCACCCAGCCCAGTGGACGGTTCACGTTAACATGACTTCGCTCTTCCCGTCCTCACCGACATTGTCCCAAGAAGCTCAACCATGGGGACCAAAGCTGCAGTGACCCTGAGGCTCATTCCAAGCTCCCTGAACAGCCTCTGACCTCTCAGGAGCAAGCGTCCATGACTGCTTTGCCGCCAGTTCTGGGGTGGCCGCCCCCCAGGCCCCGTCATTCCCATGCTCCCAGGAACTCCAGGCATCCCCCTGGTGGACAATCCCATTGCACAGTGGTCTCTGTGCAGAGTTACCCTCCTCTGGAACAGCTTGTCTGCCGTGGGACTAGGTGGGCGCCAAAGGGGAGGACCCGTCCATGTCTGCTACCATTTTCCACCAACTTACTCCGTGATGGCCCCGGAGTTTGCCACAATCCACAAACCAGATTGTACTTGGACTCTAAAGAGATAAACTTATGTTCGTGTTTGAAGATACCAGTTAGTGTTTTTCTAACCCTGAATTCCCAAGTTCATACTTTCCATAGCCCGTGTGTTGATAAGGGTCTGCAGCTCCACGCAGGCCTGTCTCCGTGATTCATGCTGGAGGGTCGTGGCCTCTGTGCCACCCATTCTCTGCCCAAGGCCACCCCATGTGGATGACAGCTGGGAGTCCCGTGCCCTTTGGCCAGTGGGGAGCTCTGGCAGGATAACTGAGAGAAGGAGAGAGCAGTCAAGCTGTTTGTTTCCCTAGTTCCCTCTCGGTGTGGTCATCCCCAGCTCTGTCCCTGACAAAGGTCACTGCTGCTGCCAAGGTGGCCTGTTCTACAGAATCTTCCTCCTTCCAAGTTCTGGTGATCTCCCTCCGTGTGCCTTCGAACCTGGGGTGCTGTGGCCAGCCCTGGGCCCCTACACTGTCCTTCCCTGAGACCTGCCCCTACTTTAAAATTAGGCTCTTTGGTAAATAAAAGCTTCTTGAAGAACCTCCCTGGTATGGACCATCTCTTTCCTGTTGTGCATCTGACTGATACAGCAGACCAGTGAGAATTAAAAAATACCATTTTCCGCACAAGGAGAACGCCATGCCTTTGGGACTGGCTGGGTGATAGGTGCGTCCCATTCGTTAAGTAATGACAGGCCCTTCACTCAGCACAGCTGTGGATGGTATCCTGTGTGTCCTCAGCTTTGTTCAGCTTTGGTGTGCACATCAGCACGGGTCTAACACACTTACATTTCATGACAAAATGATGATTCCCCAAGTATCTTAGTATTTAAGTAAACGGCCACCACTTGTACTCATTACAGCATGAGTTTTTGCCACTTTGTGATTTTATTTACCCCATTGCCCTAAAACTGCCTTACTGCAGATCCAGGATTCTGAACCACCCAACAAAGGCAAGGACAGTCCTGATTCCTAAGGTCCTTCCTACCATTGTACCATGCTCTCCAGGGATCAGGTCTTGGCTGCCCCCTGAGATGGGATAGCAACCTCACTTCCTCCTTCCTTTGGTCCCCACCTTATCCTGCTTAATTTTCCCCACAAACATTTACAGCCCCCTGACATTTAACTTGTTTGTTTGTGTGTTTGAATTTCTGTGATTCCCCGCAGTGGAATGTGAGCTCTGTGAGGAGGAGGCTTGGTCTGGATCCAGCTCTATCCCCGATGCTCAGGACAGTTTTCAGTGTTATCATTTCAAAATCCCCTATTGAATGAAAGAGCAGTGGATGTGGCTCTGGAGCTCCGGAAAGAGACCTGAATCTTTGGAGATGATAGAGAGAGAGAGAGAATTTCATTATCATTAACGAAGAAATGGTGTTTGATTATCACTGCATAACTGGCCACTCAGAGCACCTCTGAAGGCTGAAGACAGAGGAGAAAGAAGGCTGGAGGCATCCCGAAATGGAGCGGCTGGAGGAGAAGAGGGAATCTGGGGCTGCTAAGTGCGTCATGGAAAGCCATGTCATAAGGGAAAGGGGCGGAGAAAGGAAGAGCCACCTAATGTTCAAATGCAGCAGAGAGCCCTGGTGAGGTCAAGGGACATGTCCATGGGCTGGGGGCTGCCTCACCGAGTGTCCACTGGGCACAGTTCACGAGGACTGCAAGATTCTTGCACACTGGCCCAGGGCCCCTTCCTGGGAAACATGCATCAGCACCGTCTTCCCCATTTTCCTGGGAATGGAGAGGGGCTGGTCTAAATCTACCTCGTGTTCATGTGTGGCCAACACCGACTATCTTCCAGGTCTGTGCACAGCTAAACAGAAGGGAGGCGGGGGCCCTGGGAATCTTCCTGTGCCCTGGCTGGTGGATGTGAGCACCTCTGGGTCCTGAAGTAGAAGTCAGAGGGAATGCAAAGGAAGGAGAGCTGCCACTACCAGGCAGCATGAGTGAGAAATAAAAATTGACGCCTGATGCTTACGACCGGCTCCTCACAGCAGCAAAGCTGGCTGGTACTCCTTAACATGCACAGACTCTTACTCTGGTACCCACTCGTAAGCAGAAGACCGTCACTGGGTCAAGAGCAAGCCAGGCTAATAGGGTTCAGACTTACAGTCCTAATGACCAGCATGAGCTTGATACAATCCCTAATCAGTGATTATCAAATATTCTGTGGCCATATATGATGGACTGGTTACGTCTCTCGATCATGGGCATTTCTGTAAGAGTTTCCACTCTAGAGAGTGAAGTAGAGACATGTGACTCACGATCATAAATTAGTAAAAATATAGACTCAAAAACATGGAGACAGACTGGTCATATATTTATATATTCCATTCATATAATCAATTCATTTATTCCAAGACAACAATGGGCAAGTTTGCTCCTCACCCCTCGTTCCTCCTTCAAACATATTCTGCAAGTTTCTACCAAGAGGAGCTCTGCTTCCTACCTCGTGCTGGCCCCAAGCAGCTGAATCTCACTGGGGAGGTCACTAGGGCTGAGCGAAGCTGTTGTAGTTAGTTCACAACAGACCCAAACGGGCACTGAGGAGCTGCCGGCAGTCCTACTGTGCTTCTGCCATTAGCTCTGTCTCCTGTCATTAAAGAAGATGCTGTGACAAATTGTCAATTTTTTTCAATGATCTCAGCCCAGAGTCACACTTCCTGTGGGAAAAACATTCTCAGAAACGTTGTCATCTTTCCAGTGGTACAAAAATACCTCTCCATGTGTCCTTATCTTCCCTCTTTTTCTGACTTTTATCATAAAAAGGAACATCCCATCTCAGATCAAAGAGGGAACAGGACTCTCAACTCTCCTGCCTTCTCTGGGGACTCAGTCCCATCCACTGCTTCAAGGGCAGGAGAATCTCCCAAGGACCATGTACCCTGTAGGACCTGAGGTCAGCAGCAAGCCAGACACTGGGGGCAAGGGAAGGGTGATGGCAGCCTTGGACTGCAGCAACTCTGCAGATGGCAGTGCTCTGGACCAACACAGAACTTACCGGAGGAAGAGGGAACTAAGAATTCCATTTTGATACGTCTAGGTTTCAAGCTGTCTCTCTGACCTACAAATGAACACGCTTGTCTGAGGAGGCTCCAGTGGAATTTACTGAGAGGCAGAGCCTGAGATGAGCTATGCGCGGACACAATGGAGCTACAGGAGAAGACCCCGGAGTACGGCCGAGAGCCTCTGACAGCCACAGTCCGGTGACAGGGGTCAGCAAAGGAGCCCTAGCAGGAGCCGGCAGTCGAGAATAGAGACCAGAATCCAGTGGGCACGTTCTTCTGGACGTGCTGGGTTCAGATGATGTGAGTCATCATCACTGGGAATTGGCATCTCTGCTGCCCTAACCCAGATTTCAGACGACCAGCAAGAATATTATTCAAGAGCCTCAAGAGTGTCCCTAAAACCTCATTCATCCACACTGCATCTAACAGGCACATTATAAATAATGTATTAGAGCAGTTAAGATGTGGGAGTTTAATTAGGAATTATAGGCCTTTACTACTCACACCCAGGAGTAGAAAAGCATCGGAGATGTTGGAAGACACACCATCCATAAAAAAAGTGAAGTAGGCCCAGCTGCAACCAGCATGGGCAGGGAGTGCTGCCCATACTGCGTGACCCAGTCCAGGAGCCGAGGAGGCGGGTTGCACTCTTTGGGGGGCTCACTGGACCTTGTTGTTCAGACGCTGCTTCCTCTGACCCCAATAACGCGAATCTTACAGAGCCATGTGGGCAGGGAAGTAGCCCTGAATAGAAACTGTAAATGATCTGCTTGTTAATTTACAAATTCCAGGATTTTTGGAAGCCTGGCTAATATGGAAATATGTAAAGATATGTTATATCTATACAAAGAGGGAGCATACAACAAGAAGTGTATTTTATTTATTGCATTAAAAAAAAAAAAAAACAGGGTGCCTGGGTGGCTCAGTGGGTTAAGCCTCTGCCTTCAGCTCAGGTCATGATCCCAGGGGTCTGGGATCGAGTCCCGCATCGGGCTCTCTGCTCAGCAGAGAGCCTGCTTCTCCTCATCTCTCTCTGTCTGTCTCTCTGCCTACTTGTGATCTCTCTCTCTCTGTCAAATAAATAAATAAGATCTTTAAAAAAAAAAAAAAAAGAAAAGAAAAAAAAAAAAAACATGGAGGGTCTCCTGGGGGGTTCAGTCGGTGAAGCATCTGCCTTGGGCTCAGGTCACGATCCTGGGGTCCTGGGATCAAGCCCCACACTGGGCTCCTTGCTCAGTGGGGAACCTGCTTCTCCCTCTCCCTCTGCTGCTCCCCCTGCTTGGGCTCTCTCGCTCTCTCTCGAATAAATAAACAAAATCTTAAAAAAAAAAAAAAAGACTGCCTCAAAAAAGATACAATCATAAAGTCTGGCGTTTCAGAAATTATATATGATTTTACATTTAATTTAACATAACTTTTGTGCCATACAAAAATGAATCTCTGATTTTAGGTTTTGGTCTAGAATGGAAATGATAAAACGACCCAGGAAATCATGATTCATCTCCATGCATTTGGAGTTAAGCTTCTCTATAGCACAAAGTGACTCAGAGGTTTGGTACTTACCCACTGAATTTAGGCCATATAACCTATCAAAATAAATAATTTAAGATAACATTTGTTGCAATAAGTAACAAATTATATTTTATTATTACTACTTTAAGTCAGTAGATAAATCCGTACATAGAGAAATATTTGGGGTAATAACCCATCTACATCAGATTTAGCAGTATCTCCTGATGGTTATTTTTTTCCTATTTTATCGACAATTGACATATATCACTATGTCTATTTAAGGTATACAGGGTGAGGGTTAGATTTATGTACATTATAAAGTGACCATCACAGTAGGTTTGGTTAACATCCACCATCTCATACGGATACAGTAAAAAGAAAAGACAAAAATTCTCTCTGTGATCAGTCTTTAGGATCTATTATCTTGACTTTTGAATGTTATCACACATGATATCACCAGTGAGCCCTGGTCATCACGTTGTACACTGTATCCCTCATACTGATGCATCTTGCTGCTTTTTTTTTGTACCTTTTAGCCACCTCCCCCCCAGGTCCCTTCCCCAGCCCCCATCCTCAGTAACCATGCATTTGACCTTTTTCTGTATGCATTTAGCAGGATTTTTCTGTTTTATTCTGTACTTTTTCTTTAGATTTCACACACAAGTAAGATCATGTGTATTTTTCCAACTTATTTTCCTTAGCATGACATTTCCCAGTTCCATCTGTGTCATTGCCAATGGTAGGGCGTGTGTGTGTGTGTGTGTGTGTGTGTGTGTGTGTGTGTGAGAGAGAGAGAGAGAGAGAGACAACTGCTTTATCCATTCACTCACTGACGTTCTCGTGTCTTGGCGATTACAAATACTGTCACAGTGAACGTAAGTATGCAGATGACTTCTCAAGCTAGTGTTCTCATTCTTTTGGCTATATTCCCAGAAATGGAGTTGCTGGATCATAGGACAACCATTTTGATGGACATTGTCTCCAGCATGGGGTAATATCCCACGTGGTTTAATTTGCATTTCCCTAGCGACTACTAGTGGTGATGACCATCTTTCTATGTAACTTAGCCACCTATATATCTTCTTTGGAAAAATGTCTATTCTGGTCTTTTGCTCAGTTTTTAATTGGATTTTTTTTTCTGTTGAGTTGTATGAGTTCTTGAGTATTTTATCAACACTGGGTACTATATTCAGTAGTAAATGGTGGTATAAATTAGCTTCCTTCCTCATCACAGTCAGATTCTCAGTGGTTGGGCCCCACAGATTCTCCTGCAAACCCTGTGGTGTGATGTCAGAGCAAGGGTTCCTACAAAGTGACCCACAATGCTGGGAAGGCATCTTCCTTCTCTTCTTCCATCAGGGGGGTCCTCGCCAAGGGGTGCTGCAGTGGCCTGGAGGAGGGGCAATGAGGTCAACGTGTAGCTGCCCCTCTGCCATCTGCCTTCATCTAATGCAATCCACCTTCATCTCTGTGGTACAGGGGAAGTTTCAGCCTCACGCCTGCATTCTAGGATTTTCTCAGCAGTGTCACGAAAAGACAAAAAGAGGTGTTCTTCTTGTGAGCGGGAGCAAAGTCAGGCATAACATATGATCCTATCTTGGTGGCATTACTTTACTGACAGTTATTAGAAATGATTTCCCAAAAAGGAGAAAATCATGGCTCTCATAAACAAATAAAATAAACCTGTGTTAAAGACTTTATTTAACTCATTGGGTAAATGGAATAACGAAGCATAATGTACACATGAAGGCAACACAGTTTTGTTTTGTTTGTTTCTGCATTGGAAATGGGGGTTCTCCCTTGGGACTAAATTCACCTGCATGTCTCTAGACAAGAATTATTCTGCTCTACTTCTCATTAACTACAGCTTGCAGAGCTCTGAAATAGCCCCTACGAAGTCAGCATCTGATTACCCAGAAAGCGTGCTCCACAGTGAATGCAGACTTTCCAGTGAGGCACACGTTTTCTCTACATGGTCCACATCGCAGGGATGCTCATGAGGAAACTAACCAGGACGCCATGTGGCATGTGCTCTGCTCTGTCTGCTTCCTGCCTGGCCAGCCTTGGCTGAGGGATGAGAAGGTGGCCAATGTGGCAGTGAGAAGGTGTGATTCTGAGAAGGTCTTGTCTGCCTGCCCACCGTGCGTTAACCATGACAGCCTGGTGCCTGCAGACTACGAAGACTTCCATGGAGACCCTCCAAATCCTGCCAGAAGCTTCTGGGGTCCCTTAGATGGCAGATGTTTGAAGAGTTCCAGATGGCACATCAGAAGAGGGTCTGCTTGTAGGACTGGTCACTGTTATGGAAGACAATTCTTTTTTTTGTTTTTTAATTTCTTTTCAGCGTAACAGAATTCATTGTTTATGCACCACACCCAGTGCTCCACGCAATCCGTGCCTCCTTAATACCCACCACCTGGCTCTCCCAACCTCCCACCACCTGCCCCTTCAAAATGCTCAGATTGATTTTTAGAGTCCATAGTCTCTCATGGTTCATCTCCCCTTCCAATTTCGCTCAACTCCCTTCTCCTCTCCATCTCCCCATGTCCTCCATGTTATTTGTTATGCTCCACAAATAAGTGAAACCATATGATAATTGACTCTCTCTGCTTGACTTACTTCACTCAGCATAATCTCCTCCAGTCCCGTCCATGTTGATACAAAAGTTGGGTATTTATCTTTTCTGATGGAGGCATAATACTCCATAGTGTATATGGACCACATCTTCCTTATCCAATCCTCTATTGAAGGGCATCTTGGTTCTTTCCATAGTTTGGCGACCATGGCCATTGCTGCTATAAACATTGGGGTACAGATGGCCCTTCTTTTCACTACATCTGTATCTTTGGGGTAAATACCCAGTAGTGCTATTGCAGGGTCAGAGGGAAGCTCTATTTTTAATTTCTTAAGGAATCTCCACACTGTTCTCCAAAGTGGCTGCACCAACTTACATTCCCACCAACAGTGTAAGAGGGTTCCCCTTTCTCCACATCCTCTCCAACACACATTGTTTCCTGTCTTGCTAATTTTGGCCATTCTAACTGGTGTTAATGTGGTATCTCAATGTGGTTTTAATTTGAATCTCCCTGATGGCTAGTGCTGATGAACATTTTTTCATGTGTCTGATAGCCATATGTATGTCTTCATTGGAGAAGTGTCTGTTCATGTCTTCTGCCCATTTTTTGACATGATTATCTGTTTTGTGTGTGTTGAGTTTGAGAAGTTCTTTATAGATCCTGGATATCAACCTTTTGTCTGTTCTGTCATTTGCAAATATCTTCTCCCATTCTGTGGGTTGCCTCTTTGTTTTGTTGACTGTTTCCTTTGCTGTGCAGAAGCTTTTGATCTTGATGAAGTCCCAAAAGTTCATTTTCACTTTTGTTTCCTTTGCCTTTGGAGACATATCTTGAAAGAAGTTGCTGTGGCTGGTATCAAAGAGGTTACTGCTTATGTTCTCCTCTAGGATTCTGATGGGTTCCTGTCTCACGTTGGAGGTCTTTTATCCATTTCGGGTTTATCTTTGTTTATGGTGTAAGAGGATGGTCAAGTTTCATTCTTCTACATATACAGAAGACAATTCTAATTCCCTTAGATAGCAATGTCTTGAAGGAAGGCACCACACAGTTCCTCCCAGTATGACAGCCTCCTGCTGAACAAAAGACGGACTGGATTTGAGGGCACAGAAATGTTAGCAGCCGCGTACCATTGGGCATGCACGGCACAGCTGTGGACTCTGCAGACGATGGAGTGGGAAGCAGTTACCGCAAACAGACTTCATGTTGGCCTCACAGTGAACCCCCTCACTCCCCAGTGGATTATTGCCGACTCCTAGGTCACATGTTCAGAAGGAGGTTGTAAGATTTCTTTAAAAAATTAGAATCATTAACACATAAGTTCCAGGAGTCAAGGGCTGGGGATACTAGCATTAAAGTTACACTTTACTTTTTCTGGTTCTGAGGTTCTAATCATTCTGCACCTGTTAAAACCAAGAAATAGAAGAGATGCATTAGAGCATGGCTTTGCCTGGACACCTACTGTGTTTTTAAAAGAAAACAAAATTATATATTCAACCGACAACTGGAAAATTTTCAGAAAGCCTTCCAACAGAAAAGCTTTGTTCTCAGTAAGCAGTGTGTGTGACAAGGAAACTGATTACACAAGCCTATGTTTAAGTGCTGTGAAACCCATTATGTAAATAAGACAAAGTCAGTAATAATATTGAGGTCTAGAACTGTAGTGGCCATTCCTTTGATTGTGGCCAGGGTCATGGCCACATAGGTACAATTTGATTTGTGAGAGAAAATGGTTATTATGAGCCATATTTTACAGACAAATGTAAAATGTCAATTCCCTAACAATGTTTAGGAGACACTGGGTCAGAAAGAGGGGAAATACAGCAGGTTGCCCCTGAAAGCTCCAGGAATTGATATACTTTGCAAAGCAAGGGGCAGGACACCTTTTTGTACCATGGATGGGCAGCGTCTTATTACCATGTTCCTGCCCTGCTTTGCCTGTTGCTAGGCTTCTTGGCTCTAGAAAGGGTCCCCTTCAGTGGGATGTGGACTCTGAGAACCAGCCACATGATTCTGGAAGCCAGTGCACAATGGCTTCTTGTAAAAGAAAGATGGCAGGTGTTCAGAAACAAGTGGATTAACAAAGATGGAAATGTTCTTTGGAAGTTCTCGGGCTTGTTCTCAGTCTCCTTTCTGGTTCCCCATGTCTGTTCATCCTGCTGTACTACATTTGCCATCATGGGGGCGGGGGAGGTCCCAGGTCTCTTTAGTCAATTCTCAATCACCTGGTGAGCCCAGGAATCCCTCTAGATTATCCTCTGCCACACCCACACCACACATCTCAGGAATGTTTCTCCTGCTGGAAGTCTTCACAGCAAGGCCGTTAACCTGATCTGACCCCCAAACACAATGAGATGCACTCTTTCTTCAATGGCAGAGTAAGGGCCTCAGCAAATTGTTCTTCTGGGGTGGGGTGGGGGGGGGGGGAAGAAAAGAAAACCAGCAAAACAACAAAATGCCAACCAAACAATTCAAAGGCCAATATGTTTATGGATGCACAGAATTGCTATTTTTTAAAGTCATGCCTGCTGTGATGCCTTGAATGCCAAGCATGACCACTGTCTACACACTTGGCTTAACCCCTGAGAATCTGCTTTGTCCGCCAATGACCATGAATTATAATTGCTTATTTCTGTTTCTATGTATAGCTCCTCATGAATTCAACTTCCGCTAAATACAAATTATTAAGATACGTGCTTGAGGGTGTAAAATAGTGAATGGTATTGCACAGGGTCAGCTCACCCGCCTCCAGAGACCCATTGAAGAGCACCTGAATTGTCGACAGAGATGACCTCCAGTAGCTCTTCCTGGTAATTTGTGCTGAATCAGATGTCAGATGGCGTGAAACAGCAGAGCCAAAAGTGTGAAGAAATTAAACCTAAGAGAAGAAATGTGTTTTTTCCTTATTAATTAGGAAAATGCCAGTCTCCTCAAAGTTAGTTAGCAGAGCACTTCTGTGCACATCACAAAAAGTTAGAAACTGAGAGAACCAGGGCGATTTCTGGAACATCGGAGGAGGGTCGTTAATCTCGTCTGACCCCAAAACACACTGAAGTGCAGTTTCTTCAACAGCAGAGTGAGGAACTCAGCATGCTGGTCTTCCAGGAAAACAAAACAAAACAACAAATGCCAAGCAGACAATTCAAAGTAACAAGTTTTGAATTCTGAAAATGAACCCAGTCACAGAACAAACCAACAGCCGTCTGTCCAACAGAGAAGCCACTGACCCTTGGTGAGACAGAGGCATCTGGAATGTTCTAACCCCCACCTGCTCGCACACCCCCTCATCCCACACCCTGCTCAGCAGAACAATGCAAAGTTTGCTGGATGTGTTAACATCTTAACAAGGCTGGCCTTGTACTGAACGTCGATTAATACCATACACCAGACTGGTAGAAGGAAAAAACAAACAGAAGAAACGTGATAACCTCAATAAATGCATAAAAATAATTTGACAAAACGCATTACCCACAAACGATCCAACATGAAATTAAGGAAACAGTTACATTCCAAATAGCATAATTGAGAATAAAATACCTAGGAATAATTTTAACAAAAGAGGTGCGATACCTGTACACCACAAACTATGAAGCAGTGTTGGAAGAAGTTAAAGCAGGTGTCAGGAAGCGGAAAGACATCCCCACTCGTGGACTGGAAGGCAGCATCATCAAGGTGGCTGTCTCTCAAATGGGGCTACAGCTTCACTGCATACCCTAGTGAAATCCCAGCTGCCTTTCATGCATAAATAGACAAGGATGATCCCAAAATTCACACAAAATGCAAAAGGCCCAGAAAGGAAGAATTAATCCTGAAATTAAAAAAAAAAAAAAAGGAAAATTTAAGGTCTTGTATTTCCCAATCTCAAAACCAGCTACAAAAGCACAGTGACCAAAAGAATGTAGAACGTAGGTAGGGACAGACACAAAGACCAAGGGCACAGAACTGAAAATTCAGAGAGAAACCCTCACTTTTATCAATCGATTTTTGACAAGAGTGCCAAGACCACTTAATGAGGAAAGAATAGTTTCCTTAACAAGCGGTGCGGGGAGAACTGAATATCTTCATGCGGAAGAGTGCGGTCCATCCTCCCCTCACAGCATGTGCAGAGATCCACTGAGAGTGGACCACAGAGTGACACACAGGAACTGAGACTGTAGCCTTCTGGAAAAAAAAACAGAGTAAATCTTCGTGGACTTGGCTTAGGCAATGACGGGCAGTTTCTTAGAAAGTTGAGCCTTGACTTAGCACAGGATCCTGCAAATGCACTCCCAGATGCATACCCAAGCTCACTGAAAACCTATGTCCACACACTGTGGTGTGGTATCTGTGCACCAGTGTTCCCAGCAGCTTCATTCCCAACACCTAAAGAGTGGAAACTCCTCAATGTTCGTAGGCGGGTCCATGGATACACGAATCCTGCATCCATCCAATGGGCTCTCATTCAGCTTACCCAGGGACCACAAAACTGGAGGCCACAGTCACAGTCCTCTAGACTGCCCCACCTGCCCAAGACTGCAGACACCAGCGAGTCTGGAAATCTCTGAGACCCTGTTCACTTCAGAGCGGCTACGAGCTTGCGTGTCCCCACAGACGCATTCAGGTCTGGTCACTCCACTGGAATGACCCACAGAACTCAGGAAAGCACTCTACTTCCAGTTTTATTATAGCAAAAAAGTAAATCAGAACCAAAGGAAGAAACGTACACAGTGGGTCTGGGACAGGGAGGGTTCCAAGCATCAAGTCCTCCAAGAGGCACTACCCTCCTGGCATGTGGGCAGTACGCACATGGAGGACCGCCTGCCGGGAGGCACTCAAGCGTTGCTGTTCCGAGGGCTTCCTGGGTCTTGATCACAGGGACACGATCTGCTGAGCCACTGCCGACATGACTGACCTCATTCTTCAGCCCCAGTTCGTTCCCAGAGGTCAGGCTGGCATCATCTGGCTCATTAGGTGAGCCCGTCCTGAGACTGTCAGTGTGGCCAGCCTTACCATGAGCTGTCTGGGAGCAAACTCTAGCTGCTGTGGTGTGAGGGGACCCACAAGGACCTTCTAACGCTTGGGAAATTCCAAATATTGGGAGGTTGTCTCCCAGGAGCTGGGGACAAAGGGCAGTGAAATTCCTTGTTACACAAGCTGTAGGAAGGAATGAACTACTGACTCGTGCCACAACACGATTCAACCCAAAACGCATGATGGTAAGCGAATGAAGCCAGATGTCAGAAGCCACATGTTGTGAACCACAGCTTCTATGAGATGTCCAGGAAAGGAAACCCATAGAGAAAGGCAGTAAATCATCATTGCCAGGGGCTGGGGGAAGGAGGCATATGGGAAGGGACTGCTAATGTGTCCATGGTTTCTTTGCTGAGGGGGGGATGATGGAATGTTCCAGATTTAGAGAGTGGTGATGGGTGCACAACTCTGCATATACACTCAACACAGGTGACGTTCATGGCACTTGAATTATCTCTATAAGAAAAAGCACGTGATTCAATGATTCTGTATTTAAAATCTACCTATTCACTAAAACTTACTTGTCCCCCAAAGTCAATACTTACGCTGCTTTCAAGCCATTCATTCACGGACATGAGCAGAGCATTGAAAAATTTGTCACCCAGCCCACGTGTTTCTGGGTGAGTGACAATGTTGCGTGGACAGCTTTCTTGTCTCGGCTTTCAGAGAGAGATGGACAGAAGACACAGACAGCCGGGAAGGCACAGTGCAAAGCAGGTAGCTTCCACTCTGACACCTGCTGGGGGGCGAGGGGTGGTCTCAGGCAACTCCTTAACACTTCTGAACCCTCCTTTCTCTTTCATAAAATAAAGAAAATCAATGCATTGCTCTTAGGATCTAGGGTTTTAATCTATGTGGGGGGGGGTGTTTGTGTGCACGTGTACACAACCACAATTTTCCCTAGGGGAGATGTTTCAGTATTCACTAATGCAGTATTCACTGTGACTGTGCAGAACATGAGGGCCAGGAATAAACCGAATCCAATGTACGTATCGGATTCTCTTTATATATACGTATGTATATAAAACCATATGTGTATCTTCACATACATGTGTTAGTCACATTGTTTGCGCCTGGAAGTCTATTTTAGCTGATAACAGACTGCTTCCTTCTGATGAATATGTGTGCGATGCGACAATCTTCATCCTTTTCCTTTCAACCTGCCTCTATTATTATATTGAAGATGAATTTCTTATAGACAACATGTTTCTGAGTCTAGATTTTCATTCCATTCTGCCCATCTTTTTGGCGTTTCATATTTTCATTGGTTTATTGTGACCAGTTATATAAAAATAATCCCTTTTGTTAGGACTTAAGTCCATCATTTAATTTTTGTGCCCTGTTTCTTGTCTTTGATTTTAGTTAGTTTTTTTTTTTTTTTTAATCCTTTCTCCTGCCT
This sequence comes from Pteronura brasiliensis, assembly GCA_004024605.1. Taxonomy (NCBI): domain Eukaryota; kingdom Metazoa; phylum Chordata; class Mammalia; order Carnivora; family Mustelidae; genus Pteronura; species Pteronura brasiliensis. The sequence goes on from PJEN01010473.1 coordinate 57,206, forward strand.
TCTTGTGGGTTTCTTGAGCGTTCTTCTAGAATTCATGTTGATTTATCTCTAGTGTTTTGGAGAGTGTCTCCTGCATAGCTTTCTAGTGGCCACTCTAAGTGCTACATTTTATACACATAAATGACAGAGGTCTACTGTTCAAATGAGGTCCCTTTACCCTTCCCCGTTGTAGTTGTCTCAGACATTTCCTAGTCACGCTTTTGGAAATTCATCACACTGTGTTGCGATTTTTACTTTTACCATCCATTGTAATTTAAATAGTTCAAGGGGAGAACAAAAATCCCTTGATCTTCCCATATTTCTGTCTACTGTGTCCTTTTTTTTTCCATTCTGGTATTTCAAGGTTTCTTCTTTTGTCATCCTCTCTGTGTAGAGCACTTTCTTCCACCGTTCCTTTAAGCTAGTTCTGCTCTAACAGACAGTCCTGCATTCTCTGTCTGAAAATGTCCTGATTTCCCTTTCACTTCTGAAGGACGTTTTGGGTGGGTAGAGAATTCTGAGTAGACAAGTCTTTTCTTCTAGTACCAGGGCAATATTACGCGACTTCCTTCTGGACCCCGTGGTTGCTGTAGGAAACCCCCCTGCATTTGAAGTAGTGTTGCTCTGAGGGGAGGTGATGGTTCCCTCTTGAGGTTTTCCAGACGTCGCATCTTCTGTTTGGGGGAGATTGATGACAACGTGTGGTGGGTTAGAACTCTTTGGGTTTCACTGGAAATCTTGTCTCTACAAGTTTATGTCTTGCCAAATTTCGGAAGTTTTCTGCAAGCCACTGTTTCTTTTTCCTTGCTGAAGTGCAGATGGCACGTAGAATCGTGTTGGTCTCGGGGGTACCACAGAGTGATCTGACAGTTGCGAGGATGCCCTCACCGTCTGTCACCGTACGGTCATTATGAAGTTACCGACTATACTCCCTGTGCTGTACTTCCCACCCATGAATTCTTCACTTTCTAACTGGAGGTTTGTACCTCTTGATCCCTTTTTTGCCCAGCCCCCACCCTTCCGTTCTGGCCACCATGAGTTTGTTCTCTGTATTTATAGGACCGATTCTACTTTTTGTTTATTTGTTGGTTCATTTGTTTTGTTTTCTAGATTTCGCGAGTAAATGAAACCGTGCGGCCTTTGTCTTTCTCCGGCTGACTTAGCGTGTTACTTCGCACGACACCGTCCAGGTCCATCTACACTGCTGCGAGGCTGGTACTTCTTTGAATACGTTTTCAGCCCGATGTCCTTCTGTCATCCCAAGGCTCCGAGGACACGTACACTGGAGTTTCTGTTACAGTCCCACGGGGTCCTGAGGCTGGGTGCGTTTTTTCAGACTGCTCTCAGTCTCTTGTTCAAACTGGCTAATTTCTATTTCTCTCTCTTCCTGTTCATTCACCCTCCCCTCTGTTATTGTGCCATGCCCTGAGCTTTTCATTTTGGTTGTTATATTCTGCACTTCCAAGTGTCTCATTTGGTTCCTCTATAAGTGGTCTATTTCTTTGCCGAGACTGAACTATGAGACCTGTTTTCTATTTTGTTTCAAGGGGGCTCATAATTGCTTGTTGAAGTTCTCCTATACTAGCTGACTTACCATCTCTGTTGGATAATTCTAACAGCTCTGCCACCTCGGCCTTGACATCCTTCGACCGCCTTTCCTCATTCAGAGATCTCCCCTGGTTCTCAGCATAACGAGTGGTTTTCTTCTGAAGCCTGGACAGCTTGGGCATTATGTTGTAAGACTCTGGATCTTATCTAAAGCTACTGTGTGAGCTGGCTTACTTTGACACTCATCCGTAGAGGAAGTGGGGAATGCCAGCTTACGTCTGCCAGGTGGGGTCAGAAGGGCAGGTTCCCTATTTGGCCCCCTTTAACCTGCATCCTGTGAGGGGGTCCTCATTACTTTTAGGCAGAGGTGGGAGGTGTGGCTGCACACTGAGGCCTGTATGATACTTCCCTGGCTGGGATAGGTGGTGGCGTCTTGTGACTGCTCCCCCATGGCCTCCAACAACATGCCTGGGAGGAGGGTTGGCCTTGTTGGATTTCCCTAGGCACCTAGGGGAAACCCTGGCCATCCACCAGGCCTCCTCCCCAAGCGTCCCTGTGGGGGCACCTTGCTACTGCTGGGTGGAGGAGGGAATCCAGCCTCCCATGTGCTTTCTGCACTAGGACTTTGGGGGACAGAAGTCCTGACAGCTCAGCAGAACTTCATCGACATCATGAGTGTGTGTTGGGACAGTGTGCGATAGCCTCACGAGGGAAGTCTAGGATCCGCACCTGACCCTGCTGGCATGTTGCGAGTGGGACTACAGGTTTCCTTATGCTGTGATCGAGAGTGGAACAGTTACCCTAGAAGTTTTCTTCCCTGATGGGCTGCCCCTTCCCCTTTCCTTTGGTTAGAGAGAAAGCAGGATTTCATTAGAGCTATGTGTGTGTGTGTGTGTGTGTGTGTGTGTGTGAGAATTGTAATAAAAAACAACACACCACATAAAATTTTCTACTGTAACCACTTTTAAGAGTGCTGTTCAGATCAGTCGTGTTAAGTATATTCACCTTGTCATGAAACGGGTCTCCAGAATGTTTCCATCCTGCAAACTGAAACTCTGTACTCACAAACAATTCCCCTTCCCCCCATCTCATGGTAACCATAATCCCTAGTATCTGTTTCTATAAATGTGGTTACTCTAGGTTCCTCATACAAATGGAATCACATGGTATTTTTATTTTTTGTGACTGGCTTACCCCACTTAATATCATGTCCTCAAGGCGCATCCACATTGTACCCAATGACAGCATTCTTCAATAAAACTGAGGGTTGTTTTTGAAAAGATCAACAAATTTGACAAATCCTTAGCTAGGTTAAGTAAGGAAAAAACACAGAGAACATTCAAATAAATAAAATCAGAAAAGAAAAAGAAAGAGGGAACATTATAACCAGTGCCACAGAAGTAAAAACAGTTATAAGAGCATGATGTGAAAAATGGTTTGCCCAGAAATTGGGTAATGAAAAGAAATGGAAAAATTCCTGCAAACTCATGACCTACCAAAGCTGAATCATGAACTGGAAAATCTGGACAGACCAATAACTATTAAGGAGCTTGAATCTGTGATGAAAAACCTTCCCACAAGGAAAAGCCCAGGACCAGATGCCTTCGCTGAAGAATTCTACCAAACAATTAAAGAAGAATTAACACCAATTCTCTTGAAAGCCTTCCAAAAAATTGAAAAGAGGGACCACTTTGAAGCTCATCCTCGGAGGTCAGTATCACCTTTAGACCAAAGCGAGACAAAGAAACTGCAAGAAAAGAAAATTACAGCCCAGTATCTCTGACCAATATTGGTATAAAAGCCCCCAGCAAATACAAGCGAACTGAACCTAACAGCATATTAAAGGGATTATACACCACAACAAAGTGGGGTTTGTTCCCGGAATAGAAGCATGATCCAGCACACGAAAATCAATCGGGGTAACTCACCACACTTGCAGAGAGAAGGTCAAAACCACACGGCCACCCTGGCTGGTGCAGAAAAGGCATTTGACAGGATTCCACAGCTGTTCTTGGTGTACAGTCTTGGACCAGCAACCTTCAAACCCTGTCTTTTTATTACCTTTGTCTGGCTTTATTATCAAGAATATGCCTTTTCTTTTTTTGTTTGTTTGTGTTCCCCCCTAAATATGTGGCATTACATTGGAAGTACTTACTCCTTGAGAAAGGGTAGAACTTGAGTCCACCAGGACTTGGACTTTGTGAGAGGAGTTTTGACTACTGATGTCTGGGGTCCTGGCTGGGATGCTTCCCCCAGAGAGGAAAGGGCCACCCAGTCCAATACACTCCACACAACCCACTGCTGAGGTTGTGAAGAAGAAACAGACACAGAGGGTAGCCTTCCAATGCCTCTCTGTCCCCTGAGCACTTTGGATCCTGTAAAGAGAAGGATTGCTGGGTCATCGGAGGTGTCACTCACTAGCTGTCTGAGCTCAGCCCAGAACACCCAAGATAATCTCCCCTGCCACACATGCCCTTTTGGTTCACTACTGGTCTTCTTAGAGTGGAATCTCTCTTTTTCAGTTACGCCCCTATCCAGACTCCTGCTGCCAGCGTGAGAACCTAGAACAAATGAAGTGGAGCCGTCTGCAGTTACCATGTCATTCATATCACATTTTCTAGATTCACCAGCTTATCCACATGTTAATTCTTTTTAAATATACTACAAAGGTATGAGTATTATTATTTTGAACAATTTTCTTGGGGTTTATCCACATATTTAACTCTGTGCCCTTCCTTCCTTCCTTCCTGCATCTCAGACCCTGCAGTTCCTACAATTGCTTTTTTGTGCTCAAGACACATCCTTTGACCTGTGTTGACCCACATAGTAGCTGTAAGTCACATGTGGTTATTTAAATTTAAGGTGATTTTTTAAAAAGATTTTATTTATTTATTTGACAGACAGAGATCACAAGTAGACAGAGAGGCAGGCAGAGAGAGAGGGGAAAGCAGGCTTCCTGCTGAGCAAAGAGCCCGACGCAGGGCTCGATCTCAGGACCCTGAGATCATGACCGGAGCTGAATGCAGAGGCTTAACCCACTGAGCCACCCAGGTGCCCCAAATTTAAGGTGATTAATGTTAACATTAACATTAATATGTGGTTCCCCAGTCAGAGTAGCCACATTTCACATGCTTATTGATAACCACATGTGGCTGGTGGCTAATTTTCTAACCTCATAGAAATTTCTACTGAGCCATGTTGCTTTAAAATGTCATTAATGAAGGTCTCCACGTGCAGACGTACTCACTTTTTGTTATCCGAAGTGTCTTCCCTTCACACTCCCTTTTCACAAATCTTCTCCTGAGTATAGGATTCTGGGTTGAGTCCCTCCATTTGCATATAACAAGGGTAGGGAGGTGCTTCTGTAATCCTGCAGCTGAGAAACCCATGGTCAGGGTCCTTCTCCCCAAATATGACCCTTGTGTACAACCCCAGATGAGGCTGGAAATTGGGTCCTGGCCCAGCAGGCTCCTGCTCCTGTGACTGCAAGTGTCCTGTGACTTGGATGACCAGATCTGAAGCTCCTGTTACTCCCATAACCATGGATGAAGTGGCTCCCACATTGTTAGCTTGAAAGTGAGATGGTAATTAATGAGTTACTTTCAGTTAATGAATCTTTCCCATGTGGACTGAACTATCAGAGTCAACTGTTTATATCGAAAAAAGATACCCGAATAACCACTTTCATTCCCACTTCGGTTTACTTTGTATGTATGAGATCTCCAAAGCCTCAGCTGACTCAACGGAAGCAGTAAACTAACAGACTCACTGTGGGTAAGGGGCCACGCCTAGCCCTCCCAAGGGTTAGGTCAGTGCTTATGAATACATTCGTCCCCCCCAAAAAAAATGTCGTAATTCTCGTATGTGGGTTTGAGTAGTCCGAAGATCTAGCACTAATGACAATTTTGTTCATCTGTAGTATTTTCAACATGTACAGAATCTGCCAATGCCCCAGAGCTTGAAAATGAGCCCATGGTCTCCAGAGGAGCCTTGCACACACACACGAACCAAATCCATTTCCTCATTTGGAACGCAGACCACTTCACGTTTATCACTATCTTCCTAATTCTTCCTCCCATGTTGCCACGCCTGACCAGCCAGGCTGGTGTAGAAGGAGACCTCCAGGACCACGGAGAGCACCCAGGGACTCCTTAAACAAGTTAGTTAGATGCACTGCGAACAACAAATTAAATAACCCAATAAACGTGTTCATTCACTACGGGTCCACACTCCCCCACCCCCTGTGTAGGAAGATGGTCAAGCCCCCCAATGCCTCCGTGTGGGAAGACTATTTCAACATCCCAGTCGCATCATCACCGTCAGTTTTTACCCTATACAGGAAAATAAATCCATCGTGTTTGTCCTCCTTCAGGGCAAGAATCATGAACTTTATATTTTATCCTTAAAAAATCCATGGAAAACAATTATCCACCAGATGTTCTGTAAGGAAAGAAAACAAACAAACAAAAATTCCAGAAGTGCTGATTATTCTAGACGCACAGAGTGCCCCAACATGTTTTTCTCTATGGCTACATAAGGCTGGGTGGTAGTGAAGGGGGATTTACTTCATCATGGAGTAAGCAGGGGTTCTGAAGTTCTAGTCCCAATAATAAGTGTTAATTATGTACTATTTTCCTTTACTACTTGGAAATATAACTTGGGGAATTATTATCCGTGAACATTTATTTCATAGAAAGATGTTATTTGCAAACTGGGATTTGTACATTTATAGTGCTCTAGAAACCCAGCTCTGGGGGGAAATCTTGTGTAACCTGTTTTGAGTACATAGTAAACATTCAACAAATAACTTACTGAATGTTAAATTATTGTTCTCTGGCAAAGGTATACATACCTACATTCATAGGTACTTTAAGTTGTAGTAATCAGTAAATATTAGGCACTTTATGTTTTACTTTGTGTTTGACAATTTAAACACCTTCACAAATCATATTAACAGAGCATAGTGCCCTCTATATAGAGCAGAGATAAAATAATACACACACCACAACAGAACATATGCATTTGCACAATTTTTAATATTTTAGGGAAAAACAATATAATTTCATAATTCAAATTTCATTCTATTTCTCTTAAAAATATTTTCCTAATTTAATTCAAAAAGGTTATTTCATTAACAAATAAGCAGGTAAAATTTACGAATCAGTAAAGTGGGTGATTCATCACTGCAGTTTGATACAAATATTTTGTTTTCTCTTTTAAAAAGAGAGCAGAATACAATGAATTTCACTATCTATAAATCTGCAAAATGCCAGCTACCAAAGTGATTAACATTTCCGGAACTTACTATGATCATTTGTTAAAGTTGTAGTGATTTCAGGGTGTTAACAGTCAGCTGTGCATTAACCAGAACCTATCGTTTTTGTGCTGAATCCTTCTCCACTCTGCATAAGACTTTTGGGGGGAGGGGAGTATATATCATTCACCAAAGTAGATTCTACATATATTACTCTATTGAGACCCTGGAAATACTTCACCCCTCACTTAAAGAAACTTCAATGTAGTACTGTGGTAGATTAACCTTCACGTGACTCCCATGATCTCAACCTGCTGGTTCGAGTCCTTCTGTGGTCCCTTCCTCTTCAGTGTGGGCAGCACCGAGGACTTGCTTCTAACCAACTGAATTTGGCAGTGGGGATGGGCCCTCACTCCCATCATCACATTACAGTGTATAAAACTCCCTCTTGTCCACAGACTTGCTCTAGAGTCAGTCTCTCTCTCTCTCTCTCTCTCTCTCTTGCTGGTCTCGAGCAGAAGCAGGCTTCCAGGAATCTCCCAGCAGTAAGGAATGGAATGCTGCCCATAACTGTAAGACCGAGGACTTCCCCAGCTGAGTCTCTGGATGAGGACACAGTCCTGGCTGATGCCTCAAAGCAGCCTTGCAGAAAACACAGTAAACCCGTGCCCAGCTCCTGATCCACAGAAACTATGAGATAATATATTGTAATTACTTGTTAAGCCTCATAGAAAACTAATATGAAACCATAAGAAAAAAAGGGGTTTTGTTTTTGTTTTTGTTTTTGAGAAAAGACTTAGTACAGAGGATATCTTTTCCTATTGTTTAAAAAAATCACAGAAAAATAGGCATACACTCAAAGGTCATAGCAAGGCTCGGTGTATGGAGTTCTGGGTGGTCCTGTTGTGGTCAAAGGAAGCAACGTGATTCCTGGCAGGCACGTGGCAAGTGGCTTATCAAGACCATAGCACATTTCACTTGGAAATGGCTAGTGAGTGCAAATGGTCGGCTCTGTGCAATTATCTTCTGACCCCTACCACAAAAGTCATTACTGGAACAATTCCTGTGGTTAATACAAATTCTTTGTGCCCCAAGTATGCAAATAACCCCGAATATGAAATGAACTGGTTGATTCTGGGTGCTCTGATGGATGACTCTGACTCTGAGATCCTAGATTCCTGACCAGAATGACAGACTGGGTCCAGATCCTACAACCTGCATTTCCCCTGGCATCAGCACCCTTCCCCCGACATTCCAAACAGTGACTAGACTGAGACAGTATTTCAGGGGATGGCTTGCCTAGATCGCTTGGAATCTAGAAAAAAGAAATGGAGAGTTTTGTTCAAAATGAGACTTTTCCCAGGTAAATGAGAAGACAGTCGCAAGAAATCCAGTTGTTGTGACAACCTTCAGAACAAGAGAACCACAAGGCTGCAAAAAATTGTGACCATAGCACCCCACATTTGAAAGAAACAAATTTAGGATTAAGTTCATTCTTATGAAAGGGAGGAAGGATACATTTGCAGTGTTCAGGCCAGTTTATAACTGGGCACTATTTCAGTTAGAAAATACACATTTTGGGAAGATTGTCAGCTGATCTTTATCATAATTTACAAAGATTAAAATGGCAATTACAAAGAAAAAAAGCAAAGTAGCGCAGACTAGAATGCTTTACACGCTTTGCTACCTATGAATTTTTCTGTTCCGTAAGTGAATAGAATACTACAATTTCATAGCTGACATTCAATATTCATTTCATCACTAAAAATGTATGCAAACTGACTTAAAAGAGACAGATCATAAAAACAATCGGCCAAAAAAAATGCTTTTTTCTAAGTCGCCAGTGCATTTTCGGCCCATGGGCTCTGGTTCACACGAAGATAGAAACACACTCCAAGACCATCGGAGAAGCACTTCCAGCTTAGAAGCATCCGCAGGTGACCGATAAAGGAGGCAAAACACAGATTTGCACGCGACACACAACACTAGGGGCCAACTCTGACTTTTATAAACTTCCGGGTCTCATTTTTAAGAGAGTAGGACCACAGCTCACATCCTTGCTCTCACTTCAAACCCAAAGTCATTATGCAAACCACGTGTGAATTTTCGACAATCGAGCCAGACAGTCAGACACTGCCGCACAGGAGTTAATGGGCACAGCCCAGTCCTTCTACACACACAGGTCATGAGGCAGCACGGAGCAGAGCCTCCCAGGACCGCATGCCAGCAAGCTGACGGTGCTGCAGGACGGGTCACCTGTCTGGGGGGTTGGGGAGGGGCTTCCTCTGCTGGGAGCCCCCGCTTAGCGAGAAAGTCCCATCACCAGAGCCCGAAGTGAGGAGCCACTGCCCTTCAGAAGAAGTATTCTCTCTGGCTTTCACTGACTGAGCTTTGCACATTGACCTCACTCTTCAGAGCCGTCTCAGCGCTGTCTCCAGCCGGGGGAACAGTTGACTCGTTTTTTTGGTACAACCATCTCTGCTGATAAATGCGTGCGGCTATGGCAGTGAGACACAGCAAGACAAATACCACCACCGCTATCACACCTGGTGAGAGAAGGGGGAGGCACAGTCAGAACACAGACTTGTAATGTGCAGGACTCACGTAGCTGATAGCAAGCTCACATACATCACACACGCATCGTCAGGAAAGTGGGCACTGGCCTACTAGAACACTGAGTTTACTTCTAAGTCCACATGCCCTTTGGATGCAGCAGTTTTATGCCTTTAGGCTAAAGATCTATTGGCCTGGCTTTCACTTGGTGCCTTCCTGTTAAAATTCAGAACCATAGCGTGGCCTCTAGGTCATGCCCCCACTTCATGCTAACAAGCGAGCACGTTTTCATTATTTTAAAAGGATGGAGTGTATAGGCTTGTCATAGAGTAACTAAATGCTCATGTACAAGTACATTAAAAAGATCTGCTGCTGACGTTCTGCAGATTTACAGTTCTGTGGTGAGTACACCAGTTCCTTCTATGAGGCTAGAAGAGTCTTACGTGATCTCTGCTGATGGGGGCCATGCCTTATGTGGGATCCCCTTCAGGTGCTTGTGTGTAGGGTGTGTGGCTTGTTTTTAACCAAGGAAAACAACAGGGGTGATGTGCTGTACCTTGGTTGTGTGAATATGGTACGTGAGACAGTAGCACCTGTCTTATGGGGCCATCCCTCTTCCTGCTGGCAGCAAGGGAGCAGGCAGTCATGGTGGGAGTCCATATAGGAATCCCTACATGGCACAGAACTACAGGCAACCTCTAGGTGCTAAGGGCAGCCAGCAACAATCGAGACACTCTCGGCCCTACAGCTACAAGACTCTGGATGCCTTCAACACCCATGCGGAGAGGGAAGTGGATCCTTCCCCAGAGGAATCTCCAGATGAGACCTCAACGCTGGCTGACACCTTCATTGCAGGCTTCTGTGACACTGAGCAGAGGACCCAGCTAAGCTCTGCCCAGACTCCTGACCCACAGAAACCCGGACATACTAAAAGGGAGTTGGGTTAAGCTCTACATGGGTGGTGATTTGTCAGGCAGCAGTAGATAACCGATATACCACTGTATTAAAAATTTGTAGAAAGAGAGACAATGTTCAGCGACAGGGAAAGTAGATTATTTGACATCTTTTGCTGGTAATGCTTTAAGTACTGAAGTGTTAGCTGTGTCAGTGCTTCTCAACTTTGGCTGCACGGCAGACGATAGCTCAGAATCTTTGGTGGGAGGCTTGGACACCAGTATTGTTTTAGAAGTTCCTCTGATTTTTTCAAGGGCTGCCAGGGTTGGGATGGTCAGATGAGGCCTAGAGGGGTTTGCTTAAGCTGCCAAACTCATTAAAGAATGAGTGTTAATCCATACCCAAACAGGGAGGTACCAAAATGGCGTTCATCAGTCAAACACTTTTAAGATGACTGACACAGGCATTGATATTGCAGTTAGCAAATGTCAGAAAATGTATTACTGTTTAGTTAACTGAATCCAAATTTGTGTTGTTAAATGAAGATTCTTCACTATGCTCTGGGACAGAGATAAAGAGCATAACGGAGCCCAACAGACTCGCAGCTTGGTGGGTGCCTCCAGTCACAGGGTTTCCTGAGCAGATGCTCAGAGCCTCTGGGGAGATTCTTAAATACTAAGAATCACGTTCACTACAACTTGCACCTCAGCTGACAACAAACAGTTGCCGCTTTAATTACTCTTAAGTTTTGTTACAGGACTTCGCTTGGAAGAGATACATTGTATCCACTTTTAGTGTCAGGGACAGGAACTCAGTAACAGTGATCAGGCCACTTGATTATCCAGTCACTGCCACCATTACCCTCGAACACCCAGGATGTTATTGTGTATGTCACTGAGTACTAGCTTGCTTGTTCTGTGAGACTTGGTAGGGTCCTAGAGCAACCTCTGTCTTCATCCGCTCTCTGAAGAGGCTGAGATGATGGGACTAACGCATCTGATGCCTTCCATAACCTTCCTTTCGACAGTCCCAGTGTGAATGCGTTTGTGACAAGCACTTAGGTCTGTCTGTCTCTCCATCCATCTACACATCTGTGTCCTTCTCTACCTGTCCATCGACAGGATGGATCCCGTGGCAAGAAACGCTCTGTGATCTCCGGTGTACCAGGTGTGAGCATGATTTAGGTTAATTCCCCTTCCTGTATTGTTCCCTTTGTTTGCAAGAGGAGAGGTGATGGAGCGCAGCACGTGGAGAAGTCCACCTGCGGGGGTGGTTCTTTGAGTGGACTAAGTACTTTACATGCGGTGCGGCCTGTGGTCACTCGGACACGGGCTGAGGACCCCACCCGGGACTGGACACTGCAGTGCGATGTGCTCGGCAGTGGACGCACCACGCGGTGCACGGCCGCCGCGCAGACCGACGGCAGAGCCATGTGAGTCGCGGGGCCGCAACCTGAGCTGTTACCTCCCTCACACCCGCGCACTCTGATTCTCCCTCCCGTCTGTCGGGAGCCAAGCAGGACTTCTCAGGGGAGTAATATTGGTGCAACTTACTTTGTACAACTCGCCAGTGATACTTAACCAAAGGCGACAAAGCCCCAGAGGCCGCGCCTGCTGTTCTAGCACCGACCTGACTAGCGTCCTTGCTCTCGCTGAACATGGAACCAACCATGACAGTTTGCATGTTTGCACTGATTCCTATTTCAAAAACATGAATCACATTTAAGTCGATTTACCTGAAATCAGCTTTTTGCTTTATACTGAAGTCTTCTCATTCAAAATAAATGAGAACAGCTCAGGATTAAGACTTGATTATATTTTAACACAAAAGTATTCCTTTTTGGTGTACATTATAAATAACACATATGTTTCTTTGTTCCTGGAGTTGTGAAATCAGAAGATCGTGTGCCTCATTCATTAGAAAAACAGAAGCGGTTAAGAGAGGAATGGGCAAGTTCACATTCTTACACAGACTTGGTCAGCACCTGAAAATGTCTAAGTACCTTCCTAATAGTCTGGAGAAAACTGGCATCTTGATGAACAGAAACCCAATGGGCAGATGCAGTCTGGTCTGCCTGAGAAGCGGACACCCACCTGCACCCCCCAGCTTGGGGATGACCTCCCTTATCTGGAATAGCCGTGGGAAGGAGAGCAGCTCGCTCCCTCCTAGTCCACAGAGTTTGCAATGGGCACATTCCAGTAGTCTAAGTAAATAAATGTAAGCATTCCCTGAATCATAAGCAGGAGACTTGAATATTCATTTTTTTAAAGCAGGCCTAAATAAATTCTGTTTCAGAGAATACAGTGGGAGATATTTAAGATGGAACTACCTGTACCTCTTCAAATATATGTAAGTACGTAGAAAATATCAATATGCATTATATGTGAATACATATGTAAATACACGTATGGTTTATCTATAGGACTTTGCTTTAAAGAGCTGTGTTATATCCAGTTTTACCGTCACATGTAGAACACATGTAACACTGAACGGGTATATATGATGCAAATATATGTGAATAGTTACATTTAGAAATACAAATGAATATATATAAATCTAAGATAGGACTGACACCAGGAAAGAGGTCCGTGTATTTACGTTTAGAAAAACCTTCAGGTTTTCTATCTTTATGAAAATGACAACTTGCACAGTTTAGGTGGTTCTAAACTCAATGCTTTACTTTTAATATTATTTTTAAAAGTTTTGGGCGAACGGACTGAGAGGTCGTGGCTATTTTGGATCAAAGAAGTAAAGGTGAATAAGTCATATACATACGTGTATATATGATCTCCTGAGAGATATGAACGGGTATTTTCAAATGAAAGACCTTATTACTCTGTAGTTCGGCAACTGTCCTCTAAAGAGCGTCTCCGTGCAACCATGGGTTCCCTCCACTCAGCCCCACTCAACCCCGGCAGAGGCCGACACGGGGACAAGCCCGTGAAGAACGCCCGCAAAGGGCTGTCCTGCCATTGACCTCGCCCCTCAGCTCGGACTCCGGAACACGGGTTTATGCCCGCGGTGACCGCAGCGCCGAGGACAGGTCGTTCACAGCCCTGTTACCTCCGATGACAGCAGGGCCACTTCTGTCAGCGCTAACTAAGGGCTCTCCCCCGTCTGTCGGTCCAGAAC
>PJEN01010474.1:0-70558 GCA_004024605.1 Pteronura brasiliensis
GGTGGGGTTATGGACACTGGGGAGGGTATGTGCTATGGTGAGTGCTGTGAAGTGTGTAAACCTGGCGATTCACAGACCTGTACCCCTGGGGATAGAAATATATGTTTATAAAAAATAAATTAAAAATAAATAAATAAATAAATAAATAAACACACTAGACAAATTTTTAAAAGATCATACACTGTCTTTTCTTCATTTTCTAAGAAACAGTGTTAACCACAGATATGCCAGAACATGAATATAAGTATCTAAACATCCTTAAAGGATAGAGATGATCGCAAAGCTGGTTTCCAAGACGATGCAAATACAAACAAATACAGGAGGGGCGTATATCTGCCGTCAGTGGACATTTTCCTCTTTATAAGGCTAAAATTTTAGAAAAATGTTTACAAACAAGTAATTTTTAAATAATCCACTTCAAAACATTAACAATGACCACTTCAAATAGTTAAAGACTTATTGTCTGTGAAATACTTTATAATTAATTTAAGGCTCCCAATAATTCCATTAAAGCAATACGAAGTTACAGTAAGATTAACCTTTTTGCTTTTAAAATAAAAAGGAAGTCTTCCAATTAAATAGCAGGCACACATTTATCTCTAATTCTTATGGAAAGCCCACTAAAATTAAAAGTATAAAAAGTTATAAACCAACAAGGAAATAAATGAAAACTGGTTAGAGCTCTGATAACCAGTTAGAGAGAAGGAAAGCTAATGTTTAAGTGAGAAACTGGATCCATGCTCAGGAACTGGAGGCAAGAGGGGAGGCAGACGTGAGGGGTGTGATAAAAATACAAGATTTCTGACAGTCTGTGTAAGAAGCAGACTCTTCATTTCCCTTTCTGACTTATGGAGGCAGGTGACCGACCCTACCATGGACATGTAGATTAGTCTCTGAAGACATTAAACCAGAAAAGGTTTAAACGCAGGAACGCTGATTAATATAAAGAGACAGCACTGAATAAGTCTATGTACTGACACTGTTTGACTTGGGGCCACATCGCCCCAACCTCTGCCTCTGCGGTTACTTTGCCTGCCACTTCTGCCTATCAAATCTCCCCTGTGCATCTCCTGTAAGGATACGTAACACGGGACTTAGAACGCACCCAGATAATCCGGGATATTCTCTTCACCTCAAGATCCTTAAGTTAATTTTATCTGCAAAGACCCCTCCTCTAAATAAGGCACATTTTACAGGTTCTACGAATTAGAACACAGGCTTATCATTTTAGGGGCCAAGTTCCATCTACTACACATAATTCAGCCAACACATCAATGAAGATATCTTCACAAAATGAAGATATCCTACACCCTTTTCCAGAAAGCTACCGGTAAATGGTGACCTTATCAAGATGAGAGTGAAAGCCAAGAGAAAATAAGACAGTTCTAGAAACAGAGGCTACTGCAAAGGAAAGAACTAAAGGGAATTCCCTGGGCAGTGATAAAGCCAACTCCAAGCGCACACCAGGGTAAAGAACAACCAGTCTAGATTACCGCAAGACGAACATGGAGAAAATAGGACTGAGAAGGGTTTAAAAAAAAAAAAAAAAAAAAGAGGCAACTGTTACCTCTAGGAAAATAAAAACCATAAGAAAGCTAAGTTGAAGAATAAAGTATTATTGTATCTACTTTGTTCAGGAGTAAATGATGTTCACACTGAATACTGATCTAGCTAAAAGCGTTAATATGCTACATCAGAAGGACACAGTATGGGAGATATGGCAGCAAAGGAAAGAATGACAATTCTTTGTCCTCCATAAAAGGTATCTAATATTGACAAAGAAAAAATAGTCTAAATATCATTTAAGATACAGAGGTCAATACCACAACCAAGATCTAAGAATTGAAAATGGTTACCTTGGAAGGGAGCAAAGCAAGGGGCCAAGAGGGATGGGGAAGAGCACTGGCAATTTTTTTTAGTCACTGGTTCCCTTTTGAAACTGTACTCCTATTGCTTTGGAAAATAAAATTCATTTATCACCAAGAAAGGGAAAGGTTCTCAGAAAAGTGTCTTGTCCAGGATCATAACATAGTTAAACAACTATCAAAATGCCTTAAAACTTCTTGTAGCCACAGGAGTATGGAAATTCTTAAAAAGGGGCTCTTAAAAATAAATTCCCAAGTTCTGAGTGTTCCCAGGAATAAAAAAACAAAAACAAAACAAAAAACCAGACACAACCAAAAGCACTATTAATGTATGTTCATATAATGGATCCAACCTCTAGTTTATATTATTACAATCTTATCCAGCTTTCTTAATATAAAAGTACTGGCTCTTTTTTGTCTTTGAACATAAGACATTAATGTCACAACTACAAATAACAGGTATAACAGGATAAAGGAGCTGAAGACATAGGAAGGTATTTCCAGATGGCTACTCTGATAGATAGCTATCTACAGTTTACATGTGGATGAACTCTAATAGTAAAGATTTCATAGTATTAGTAATACAAGATACAAAGGCTGTGTTCTGACCCTTTAACCCCAGGAAAGGGACAACAGGAATTTCCCCAAAGCTCTTCTCCCCGATTGTCTGAGAAGGGAAGGGGCATGGAAAAGGTGCAATAGCAATGGTGCTAGGAAGAGATAAAATAAGGAAAAAAAAATTATTTTCTACTTAATTAATATCCCTCTTTATCCATTTCATTAATCTATGTCTCATTTCTGAATCATGTTTTGGCACACTACTCTCACCTTTCCCTTCCCTCCTTCTCTTCAACTGTTTTAAAGTCCACCTATTTCAAATAACCTACACAGGTTTACTGATCGATGCCCTAAATGAGCATGACCGTTACATCAAAATCCACCCCCACCAAACAAGGCACCCACTTAATTTACCTTACTGTACCTAATGTAGCTAATGATAATATGCAGTCTAAACATACTAATTTAGAATTTTTTAATCTTATTTACTTGAAGTCATCTATCTGAACTGTAAGATTTTAAAAGACAGAAGGATAGCACCAGGTACAACTAGGCAAGCATTTTTGATATTAGTAACTGACCCAATCACAAATACCATAGTACTAATATTATTCAGATGCAAAACCAAGTCCAATAAAAAAAAGTAAGTCTGGTGGTTTTTCCATAAATATGAAACCAAAGTGAAAGCAACATTTTTAAAAGAAACGTGCCAAGATATTGTTAGTATGGGATAAGAAGCTCTAGAAACAAATTTCTTTTAGACCAAACCCACTTCGATTTGACAGTGAAGTAGGAAAAAAAAAGAAGTCAAATGAAAAGTGTAAATGGTAAGAAAAAAAGGCAACAATGGTATTGGAAAGAACCCTTCATGTATTTCCATAACTCATGAAAAAAATAATACCAAAGCAAAAACAAATGCCTCTATTAAAGTCGTTCTGAAATGAACAGAAAAAAGAGAAAGAGTAAGTCTGTCTTTCTCCATCTTCCTAATAACGCCTCACGCAATGCTGCTGGATCGTTCTCTAACTTTTAGAGTAAAATGTCCCTCGTGAGAAAACAGCAGGTTAGATTTTTTTTAACTAAAAAGTAATCATCCCCAAACACAGTATTCATGTGTTTATAATTAATTCTGACACGTTAAAACAGCAGCATCAGTGAGCATCAGTATTATGTAAATATTGAAAAATAATTTGGAGGGGTCCCTGGGTGGCTCAGTCGGCTAAGCACCTGCCTTTGGCTTAGGCCATGATCCCAGGGATCAAGCCCCGCATCGGGCTCCCTGCTCAGCCCATTTCTCCCTCTCCTCCTTGCTGGTGCTCCCTCTAGCTATCTCTGTCGCCATCTCTGTCTCTCTCTTTCTCAAATAAAATCTTTGGGGGAAAAAATTAAATAAATAAATAAAAAAAACCAATTTGGGTCCTTTAATATGCAAGAGAGACAAAGTTAAATAGCTTAGAAAAACTTTTGTCAAATTTAGGCAAAACTGGCAACTTAAAGAACTTGAAAAGTACCTCAGCTCTAGGTTAGCATGACATTCCTATATGCTCTTCTTCCCAGAGTTTCGACTGGCAAAGCAAAGACAAAACGCTTACAATGGAGACTCCCGATTGAAGCACTTTTTGTTGGCAATAGATATTAAGCCATCAAATACACCAGTACTTTAATTAAAAAACAAAACCAAACAGAACAGCCCTTTTGCGAGTAAAGCATATTTCAGAACCTTTCACCTGGTACCTACTGGAGTCCGCAGGTCAACAGGACTGGAGAAGCAAAGTTATCAAGCCAAAGATCGTGAACAGGATTTATACTCTTCGTCCTCCAACTAGTCAAACATCACCAAGCAGCCTCAGTGCAAAGACGACCTTCCACTGTGTTCCCCAAAGCTCTGAAACTTCCTATTTTAGAAGTTAAACGCCATCACAATTACCTCTGTGGGCGAAGTTGCAAAGTGAAGCTGTATCCCTCACTCAGGTTTCTATTCTCCAAAATGCACAAAAAGCAGGATTTCAGGTAAGAGAGACCTGGTATCTCTCACAGACTGACGTGAATCCACTGGTCCCTGAGTTCTAAGAGCAGCAGTATGTACGTCACCTCTAAATGGCAACTTCCATACTGAATAAATTATCATGAAACTTAAGAATACTAACTCTTTTTTTTTCTTAAGATTTTATTTATTTATTTGACAGAGAGAGATCACAAGTAGGCAGAGAGGCAGGCAGAGAGAGAGGGGGGAAGCAGGCTCCCTGCTGAGCAGAGAGCCCGACGTGGGGCTCGATCCCAGGACCCTGGGATCATGACCTGAGCCGAGAGCAGAGGCTTTAACCCACTGAACCACCCAGGCGCCCCAAGAATACTAACTCTTATAGTTTGCTTTTTTACCCCAAAACTTTACTTTAAGAACTAAAAGTCTCATGCACTGAGTCCTATATAAACACTTTACCTGTTTGGCTTTCAAGTTCTTTCCAGTCGAACTTTTCTCACTTGTACTTGCATCCATCCCTCTCAGAACACTGATGAAATCTTTCTTGGAAACAGTCGATATCAACTTAGCACGTTTTCTAATAGAACTTCCAGCTTCTTTAACCTTTTCATCAACGTTCTTTTGGTGCTTCTGAACGGCGTTAAATAACTGTACCACACCCCTACAGAACATAAAATGACCAGAATCACATAGTTAAGTAACAGTTACACTAGAATACAAACTGTAAGGTTAAGAACAATGTGCTTTTACTGCTTAGGAAGGAGGCAAACATTTAATAGGCACTCAAATGAAAAGAGCTGAATCTAAAAAATGAACAAACGTTTCAATGAAAGAATACAAATTTCTGAATAGAGAATAAATATATATGGACTGATACTATTTTTCTTTTCAGCTTTCATCTGTCTCAATCAACTTTTGTGCAATTAGAACTAAAAATTACTTTTAATGCAAATATCTATTCCTCAAAATATATTATTACATAATTACATCACGATATAATGGATAGAGAACAGCCTCTACAGTTAGCTGTCTCACCCCCTGACACTACGAAAGATTTTCCAGATTTCAGTTTCTTCTATAAATGGAAAAAATAATACTCAAGTAGCTTAAAAAGAATTCAGTTATATTATCTGCAACTCTTATGATAAAAAAACTAATTTTTAAAAAATTTATTTGAGAGAGAGGGAGAGCACGCACACAGCAGAGGGAGAAAGCAGGCTCCCCACCGAGCAGGGAGCCCAATGTGGGACTTCATCCCACGACCCTGGGATCACGACCGAAGCCAGAGGCACACACCTAACTGACTGAGCCACCTAGGCACCCTGATACAAAACTAATTTTACCCTGTTATTAAACTAATTTTAAAGTCCTATTTTAAAATGAAATACTTATTTAAATATTTGTTCTATAGTTAAGTTCATTCCAAGAAGGATTCTGAAGACTGAGACCTGTAGTGTCCATCACAGCAGCCATGAGCCACATGGAGCTGGTGGGCCATGCAATGCGGCTGCTGGCTCGTCCAAACTGCACTATGCTCCAGGTTTAAAATACAACTGAATTTGTAAGACTTAATATGAAAAAAGAGACTTTTAATATCTCAACAAAAACTTTTTTTTTTTTAAAGATTTTATTTATTCATTTGACAGACAGAGATCACAAGCAGGCAGAGAAGCAGGCAGAGAGAGGAGGAAGCAGGCTCCCTGCTAAGCAGAGAGCCTGATGTGGGGCTCAATCCCAGGACCCTGGGATCATGACCTGAGCTGAAGGCAGAGGCTGTAACCCACCCAGGCGCCCCTCACCAAAAACTTTTATATTGATTACATGATAAAATAAAAAATAATCTGAATATTTTGGGTTCAATAAAATACATTGGTACAATTTATTTATTTATTTATTTATTTTTACCATATTATCTAGATAGTATGTGGCTACAAAAAAGTTTTACATTATGTATGTGGCTCCCATTATATTTCTACTGGACAAATACCGATTCAAACCATTACTATCCTTTCGAGCTCCACAATTCTGTCACCGGGAGAGGTACTCTGCCATGTACCTGGAGTATCCCTGCGTGTTCCTGCTACGTTTTTTAAGGATGTGAGGCCCTGACTATTTTTTACACCGGCCATTTCTGCGAGTTGAGTTTGTAGGGCGCAACCTTGAGAGATGAGGTAACGTCTCCCCCCAGACAAAGAGCAGGCTTGTTACCATTCACCATAAAAGCAGTGGATTCCGAAGTCGAGTGTTCTTCTGTAACACAACTCATTGCCCACTCACACATCCTTACAGGGCACCTGTGTTACCAATGAGGGACAAAGGGAACCAGTGGAAATGTGATGCTCTGGCTACTTTGCCAAGAGTAATAAAGTCCTTTGTCTCTGACCCAAAAGTCTCTTCTCTTCTGGCAGTATCCAGGAAACTAACAGGCTAGCTTATTAGCTTGTAAGGAGGATAAAATTCCATACCCTTCAGAGCAGGGTTGGGGCCTAAGTGAGGAAAGGGAGGTGCATGTTATTAATTTAATTCTCAGAGAAATCCTGCAGGGTAGATATTAATAGTCCACTGCTTTTATAGGTAAATAAAATGAAGTAAAAATTAGGTAGCATGTCCAAGGACACAGGTAATAAATCAGTGCTGGGATTTGAACCTAGCAGTCTGGCTCTATCTATGTCACTCTAGAACACCTATGTGGATTAAAAAATGACCCAATAATATAGGTAACTAGAAAATAAAAAATAATTCCACTAAGTAGAACTGCTGTATTTTTCAAGTAGCAGCTCACATGTTCTCTCCTCTGTGAAATCTTCCCCAACCCCCCTGACAATCTCCTGCTGTAAGCTCCCAACATACAGGACATGCCTCTAGTCTCAAAGAGACTGTAATTCCTACAGGTGAGTTGACAAGAGCCACCTGGCAGCCACCAGATTCTATTTATCCTTGGACATGGAGGACATCAATAAATGTTTGGTGCCAATGGTAAAAAAAAAAAAAAAAAAAAAAATGCAGAGTGAAAGGACAGCATGAAACTATTGTAATACATAATTGGTTATACCCTAAGTATAATATAACAACAATAATCACCTATAGTCATAAATTCAGATAACCATCATAAGAGAAATGCATATCTAATTACACTGTTCTTCTGACTACAGAAACAGTATGATTTGCAATAGGTTCAGACCAAATATACACTGAGGACGTCATATGCTTGCCTCATGAGACCTGTAAAATCTTTCGTTGAATTCAGGATTAAATAGGCAGGTTTTGATATAAATCAGCTGGCTGAGAAGGCAGAGCTTAAGATCAGGTCGAGTCAGAAATGGATCACTATCAAAGCTTTCGTATACTCACTTTTTAAAGGGCAGAACAGTCTTACCTTGTTGCAATTCTCTGAAGATTTCTCTCTGTTTCTTTGTCTTTGACAACATCTGGCTTTACTCTGCACATCATTTCCCATTCCTGCTTCTTATCAAGCTGTGTTATAAATATTGTTATGTGAAAGAATATTAGGCATTTTTGAAAGTGCAGCATACTTTGATATGATACTCTGTGAAAGGACAAAGGTAATAAATCATTCTGGCTTAGTGTGTCACAGGAACTGAAAAAACCCCACACTTTTAGGGGTTCAGCTCAGGGGGCCTGTGGTTAGCACTCTGCATGTCATGTGAGAAGCACAAAGTGAGTTTCTGTCAGACTCTCTGACAGCGGGGGCCTGGACAGCTGCCAGGATACTGAGGCAAGAAGGACAAGGTAGGATGTGAGAGAGCCACATGCTTGACCTGCCACCATCAGATCATCAGAGGGAAGCATTAGAAAGACCCCAAACTACAGTCTTTGATAATCACAAGTTTAAATACAGTTTATTTTCTCAGAAACTGTCTTTCTCAGCAGACAGAATAATTAAAAATTTGCATCAGCTTTTAAAATAATAGCATTGTATCCAGTAGTACTCTGGTCCGAGGCACCTGACTTGACACCCCAATATACTGCATTGGTATATACTGCTGTCTCAGGCCAACATATCACCTACAATCAAATATATGGAATGTAATGAACTGATCACCAGGATGTTAGTAAGCATCAAAGGCAGTAATAAGAATCTGTGGGGGAAAAAAATCTCCTTTTATCTATTGATTTTCTGCATCCATCTAACCTCTTATTTTTGTATTAATGAAAATGTCTAATCATAGTTAAATCAAATTGTGCTCACCATAGATTAGCCTGATTTCTTTCTAAAAAGAATAGATTTCTCCCCAAATAAGATAATGTACTTTAACTGTTATGAAATTCATTATCAGATTATGGCAAAAATTTAGAAATCTTACTTTTAAGTTTAAAACAGTTAATTCTTAATTATTTGTAGTATCCAAGGCATGCACAATCCCAAAATAGTTTTTAACTGTTTGAAGTATAATTTTAAACTTATGATTAGAAATAAGTACTAGATATTCCAGAAACTGATATTTAACAGTAAAAAACAATGATAATCTGCACAGACTCTACTCATAAATACATAAGAGCATTTGTAGAGACTGTGCCCTTTTTCTTGTATCAACGTGTGTTTTCACCCATTATGTGAACAGTATCATCTCCAGCACTCAAAAGACTGGCCTAGAGTTGAGTTAGAGACTCATTTTTTCTTGACTTCAAAATGTTCTTACTTTCACTAGAACACTGGGACTAGAGGTAATTAAGGATTCTAATATTTGTAAAGCTTCCTTCAGCTTTTGCCAGATAATAATGATTCAAATTTTCAGCTGAAAAGCTATCAGTAAGATTTAGAGAAAAAACTTATCTTAAAGTAAAAAGAATATTGAAGAGCACAGTATGCTGTTTCTAAAAGCAACACTTAAAAAGTGCCATCTTTACACAGCTTTTGCAGAGTATTAGTATTTGGAACAAAGAAAATAATTCACCTTGAAACAAGATAAGGGGATGATGAACTTAAAAGGACATATATTCCTTAAAAGGAAATATATGCCAATCTAAATCTACTTTTCTTTTGTTTCATTTTTCTTTCATTTTACCTATAAAGTACCTCTTGGAAATTAATACTTTTATATTGTCAGTATGATTGCAGAAAGTTATTTTCGCAGAAAATAGAATTTATTTCACTAACCAAGTATTTTAGACACAGAAATACTTCATTGAGTACAAGGGATTTAAAAACCTTACTATTTCTCTTTATTTTTATAATACACAACAGCAAAATGAAGTCCAACTTTTGGCCTTGAATCAGCAGATTGTCCTAGTTAAATGAGTGATTTAACAAAAGGTATAATGAATTTGAGTTTATCTAGCAGTAAAACAGTCCATTTCTGGAACTGCAACCAATCCCTGACAAGGACACCTTCACAGATTCATATTACAAAATAGGTTTTTAGCAAAAAGTAACTAACATGATTCTGTTGGTTCGGAATCTAATAATGTTAGCATACAGAGAGCTAAACTGAATGAAATATTTAGACCCAGGAGTTACTGCCACATGAATATTTATTTGACTTTAAAAGGTCAAGTTTCTCAGGAGTTTAATTTCTATTTCTTGGCTTAGATGATTAAAAAATGAACATGCTCAATGGAGTAATTTAGACTAGGTTTCTGTACAAATGCTTGGTTATTCACCCCTATGTAAAAAGCAAGTTAAAGGGGCGCCTGGGTGGCTCAGTGGGTTAAAGCCTCTGCCTTCAGCTCAGGTCATGATCCCAGGGTTCTGGGATCGAGCCCCACATCGGGCTCTCTGCTCAGCGGGGAGCCTGCTTCCTCCTCTCTCTCTCTGCCTGCCTCTCTGCCTGCTTGTGATCTCTGTCAAACAAATAAAATCTTTAAAAAAAAAAGCAAGTTAAAAAACTGGACTGTTAAGTGGACCAACACTGCCAGGAACAAGTTGGTACAGATAGGAACTAGACTAGACTAGGCAAACAATCTAATCTACAAAGCAACTGGTAAGACACACCTGTTTTCTCTTCTCTAGTCTCTCTTGCTTTAACTTTTCTTTTTCCTTTTCCAGCTCTCTGTTTTTGACCAGAATAGTGGATTTACTTTTAGGAGTTTTCTTGTTAAGAATTTTAGCCATGGCATCCGCCCAGCCCACATTAGTTCCAACACTAGCTTCGGCTGTATGTTCATTTCCATTGCCACAGGGTTCAACTTCATCTTCATTGTCAGCTTCCACTGCTTCATCATCTGTAGAAAAGTGATCCTTTTTTGATTCACAACTTCCTATAGATCCTAAGAGTAGAAACAAATTAAACTTTAACACTGGAGGAACAGGTTGTCAAGGCCACGCCAGATCCCCAGAACCCATCATAAAGCTAACAGTTCTCCATCTGTCTCCATTTGCACAAAAAAGGGCTTTGCAAGTCCCAAAGCTGCAGTCATAGCAGAGAGCAAAAGGACCCTCCATCCTACTGCCATCAACCCCCAAAGACCTGGCCCCACCACGCTGGGCTTCAGCACCCAGGACCCAGGCAGCAGAAACAAATCCAAAAGCCCACACCACCTTCTACTGTCTCCTATTGCAGATGCCGACATGGGAGCAGTGTAGAGTGTGTTCAAGTCCATGGGCCTTACTTGTGCCATTGAACTACTTAAAGAGACGAATGAAAATTATTTTTAAAACGATTAACAAAAAACTTTAATCCATCAAGATAATGGAACAATGTTTCCATGGTACAGAGAAGTTAGATTAACCTCTCCGGGGATTTGACCCAGATATTTAAAATTCTGAATTAGTGTGTAGAAAAGTCTAAAAAACAAAACAAAACAGAACAGAACAAAACAACCAGCCTCCTTTCATAGAATTTGCATATAACATTATAAAATTAGATGTTTAACATTTCCAAAAAATGATCTAATAAAGTAATATCTGCCCAAGATACTGAAGACTCAACTGCACTGTTGGGTGACCAAATGGCAGTATCAAGTTCTGAGCCATAGACACAAAAGCATACTGTTGGAACTGTGTCCTGCACAACCTCCAAGAGAAGCATATATAGGTTATTCGCCAGCTAGTTCATCTTATAAGGTTCAAAGAGCTGGGATCAGCGGCTTGGCAGAAGTAAGAGTCTAGTTGGTGGCCTTACTTGAAAACTAACTCATTGAGAAGCTCTTACAGTTTACGTTTTGTGGCCTTTCTCAACTTCTGAAGTTCACCGAACTTCACTAACAAGAGCACAAGCAGCCAGCACAGTCTGCAGATATCTGTGTGATCCACAGCCTTCTGGACAGCTTCTGTTTTCTGTTCTTCGGAAGCCAGTGGAACTTACTAGGAAATACTTCAAAAGAGAAAATCATCCAATAGCTTGGTAACTCAGAATGTTCCTTAATAAGTAGAAGAGGAGTCAACAAAGCACGGCACTTCAGGAAGGGGGCGCTGGGTCCATGTGCGTGTACAAAGCCGAGCATCACAACCAGAACTTCTCCTTCTACCTGAGAAGTCGCATTGTCTTTTGTTGTTACTTCAAAATAACGTGCCTACTCCTCAGCTCTGAGACCCCCTTTCTTCCTTAAGTCATTTCAAGAAAGTGTGCATATTCTGATTTCAGATAACATCTTAGCCTTTCTTCCCACTCTTAATTCAGCTTATTGCCATGACCAAAATGAAAGGAGCTGAATGTACAGCGGCCTGTTAATGTCTGAGTGATCCTCTCTCAGGATCGTAAGCCACGAAGTAAGAGAGAACTGCCAGAAAGGTCCCACTTAGCTAATCATTATAACACCTGCAATTTTGCTATTACTTTTGCACAATGCCTTTACTTAAGTGTTGGGAATTCATAAAATGCAAAAGATGTAAAAATAAATACTTAATACACTTAAGATAAAAATTTATAACCTTCGAAAACAGCAAATAAAAATATAAACAAAACATTTTAGAGATGTAGAAAAAATGAACCTCAAACAATTAAGGAAAAGTATGTGCCAGTGTTATCAGAAAGTAAAGGAAATAATAAAGGAACTTATTAGTAATTCCACTGCCCTAATGTGCTGCACATTTCTTTTTTTTTTTTTTTTTTTAAGATTTTATTTATTTATTTGTCAGAGAGAGAGAGAGCACAAGCAGGGGGAACAGCAGGCAGAGGGAGAGGCAAACGGAGGGAGAAGCAGGCTCCCTGCCTACCAAGGAGCCCGATGCAGGACTTGCTCCCAGGACCCCAGGACCATGACCCAAGCCAAAGGCAGACTCCCAACTGACTGAGCCACCCAGGTGTCCCTACACATTTCTCAATAAAGAGAAAAAAAGTTTTAAATAGAGATTTGCCACATATTTAATTTGAAGCCTTCTCTACATGCTGCACGCTGGGTAAATTTAAGAAATCTGAGGACATGGGATTCTAGGCTTTGACATGCACATACAGGTGATTTAAGAACTTTATTATTTACGAAGTATTTTTAAAAGTATCTAGATTTTGCCAAACAAAAGCTGTTAGCACCATCATTCAATTCAATGAAATTAAGTGTCTACTTATACACCAGATTTCAGAGTCACACAATTTTTCCCTCAGAAGCAACTCCTGGGACCACTGTTCCTAGAAAGTACACTGAGAAGCAAAGTTTGAAGAATGTAATTACCTGAAAAATAAAGATGTTAATATTATACATGTTTTATTCCTCAGAGCCAGTAGCATTTCATAGGTATTAATAACAAAATACACAATTATCTGACAAGTGCTTCTTCTAATAAGAATTTATTTAAACGTAAAGAGGCAGAAAGGGCTTAAATGTCTGTGTGAATGAAGAATACTTGGGGGGCGCCTGGGTGGCTCAGTGGGCTAAAGCCTCTGCCTTCGGCTCAGGTCATGATCCCAGGGTCCTGGGATCAAGCCCCGCATCGGGCTGTCTGCTCAGCAGGGAGCCTGCTTCCTCCTCTCTCTCTCTGCCTGCCTCTCCACCTACTTGTGATCTCTCTGTCAAATGAATAAATAAAATCTTTAAAAAAAAAAAAAAAAAAAAAAGAATACTTGGGTGATTAAAAACAGGTTTTACCAGCCTCCGGTAACATATCAAAACTATAATACTGACATCTAGTGTTTTGTCCTGATGCATTTGCACACAGAGGGCAACAATCTGACCTTCTCAGTTGCACTGCAAAGGCTGCCACAAGACTTTAGGACTGTACGAGCTATCCCAATTCTCTGCTTACAAACTTTGGCTCTTTTTCTTGCTATGTTTCTTATCCAGATTGACTACCACAGTATGCCTATTATAGGCACACAATAAATCTGTAAAAAGCCTTGTAACACCATTTTATACAACATGTATAAACCAATTTAACAAATTCAAAAAGAATCCACTAAACTGATCATTTTTATTTGATTTTTTTTTTTTTTAAAGAAGTTCTAGCTCAGAGGTGTCTGGCATTCACTACAAATGGAAATGATCATGTTTTATATAAATAAAAAAATGCCAACGTAATAAGGTCCTCCAGCATACTAAAAACCAGGATTTACTCCTAGGATACCAGAGATAAAACAAATCAGAAAGCAGAACTGGTTCTTAAAATTTTACTGTATCCTATGAAGACGAGATTTTTAAAAAATTTTTGACTAACTGATCTTTAACAACATAAGTTAAGTGCATATATCTAGGGGAACCAGGTAAGTAAAAAATTCCTTTGAAGCCTTCTGTTATCTTTAACATTAAACCCTAAGTTTGCATTCTATTTTTAGAATCTGGAAATTAAGGAAGGGCTACAAAGAACACTTACTGGAAGCAATAACTAAAGGTTCCAATATAACTTTCCGCACTTATGGAAATGTTCTATTATCAAAGCTGCCTACTAGCCACTGGGCATCAGAGGCTACTGAGTACTTCAAATGCAGCCAGTACAATGCAGGAACTTGATTTTTCATTTTGATTACTTTAAATTTAAAAAGCTCCCTGTGGGGGCACGTGGATGGCTCAGTCAGTTAAATGGCTGACTCCTGATCTCAGGGTCTTGAGTTCTAGCCCCACAGTGGGCTTCACGCTGGTTGTGGAGCCTACTTGAAAAAAAAAAAGAAAAAAAAAAAAAGCCATGGGCAGCTAGTGGCTACCAGCTACCACACTGGCAGGGCAGGGTTAAACTTCCAAGGTTCTGAGGTAGACACGGGCATTTCCCAACTCCCGCTGCCTTTTCTCCAAACTTCCAGCTCCCTTTCAAATTTACCATCTGTCCCTGATCCCAGATATGGTTAGCTGTTGGCTAGAAAGTGGGATAAAGTTTTAAGAAGATTCACAGTCCTTCAATATTTACTGCGTACTCATGAATGATGGTGAAGGGAAAACAAAAAATCTAAGTCTAGGTTTCTCTCCTTGAAGAGGTCATATGTTTAGCAGGATAGATAAATCAGTTAACCAATCACAAAATTGGTTTTACAATATGCAAAATTCTAAGTGCTCTTCTTAAAAAAAAAAAAGGCAACAAAGAAAGGGTGACTGTTTGGAGGTATTTTTTAATATTTATATTAAAGTTGCTTCCTAGGTAAAGGGTTTGAATGACAAGAGACAGGAGGAGGCCAAAGAAGTAAGATTCCACAACCCAGGTGAACTGAAAAAGGCAGGGGGTATGATCATTAAATCTAGAATAGAAACTCCCTAGATCTGAACTGAGTCAATGCCCTGCATAAAAATTAAAATTACGATAATCATCATCATGATGGGCATTCCAGGCCAAATAAACCAGTATGTCCAAAGGCATGGGAATGTGAAAGAAGGTGAGATGTATATGAAATGACAAGAAGTTCAGACTGGCTGAAACTGGATCTAGAAACTGGATAGTAAGAACTGAGTCTAAAAAGCTGGCTGGTTTATAAAAAAACTGGTCTGATTTACTACCCAAGAAATAAAATACGCATATTAACCCCCAAATTAAAACCAAGTGGTTTAAAATTACAACACTATAGGTGTGTGTTTCCAGTAAGAGGCCAAACTGCTAGTGCTTTTCTCTCTTGGTACTTACCTTAGGCCCTTACTTTTAAAAAGTTTCTCTATTGGATTAAGAAGGTTGTTCTTTTAAAATACAAACACCATCTGGGAGCATTAGGGTTATTGGTTAACATTTAACTTACTTCACACCTTTAGAATTACTCTAAATCAAACAGAATTCCTCATAAAAACTTGGTAGAGATCAGCTAGTAGTAGTAAAGAGTACGAACACAGAAGTCAGGCTGCCTGAATTCAATCTTACCTCCAGATACAAAATCCACATCTGTAAAAATAGCAATAAAATAGTATTGACTTCACTGTGGTTTTGTGATACTTAAATGAGTTAATATATATTAAAGTTCTTAAAAGAGTGCCTAACCCATAGTAAACATTTAAGTGCTGATTACATACTACACACAGAGACACACATGATAAGAATTTTAATGTGGTTGTGGAGGAGAAATGAACAAGGAAGGAATACATCTGGTAGCTGGAATCTCCAAGATGTGGGAGGTGCTGGATGGGAAGCTTTAGTTGACCAGCTAGTTATAGCACAAGGGTGAAGAGCTCAGATTATAAAATCAGACACACGTGGCATTACGTCTTAGTCCACTACTTTCCAACAGTATTAACTTGGGTGAGTTACCTGATTCTGCTTTGTCTCAGTTTCCTTGTAGCAAAATAGGCATGAAAAATAGTTATCTACCTCACTGGCTGTTACCATGATTAAATCAGGTAACACATGAAAAGCACTTAACACAGACCTGGTACATGGTAGACATGAAATAAATAATGGAGTGGACACCAGTGGACAGACAAGAATGCTGAGAACCTGGAAGACAGACCAGGGATGGGAGATCATAAAAGACTAAAGAAAGATGGCAAAAAGAGTGGGTGAAAGGGATTTCACTTCCACTGTAACTTTGTCTGCGGTCTGGGCTAGAGCCTACAGCGCACGTGCCCGGGAATCAAGTGCAGGCAGGCTACCTTGGACTTGACTTTAGAAGTCAATGTCACTGCACTACAACTTGTTTCTCTTTTGTAAAGTAAGCTCTACATCCAGTGTGGGGCTTAAATACATGACCCCAAGATCAAGGGTGCCACGCTCTACCGACAGAGCCAGTGAGGTGCCCCATGTCGCACAACTTCTCAAAGTACTCTAAAATATTGAAAGTACTAACTAGCTAACAAGCATTCAGAGCAAGCTACTGTTTAAAACACTCTTCAGGCACTATCATTTAATCCTCACAACACTCCGTGGGTTGCTCCTATTGTTCTACCTACACAGGTGACTATTCTAAAGCTTAGAAAAGCCAAAAAGAAAGTAAGTCCAAAGTCACAAAGTTAACAGAGCAGAGCAATAGCGCTGTTTGGCTTCTTAGAAAGCTTTGACTCAAAGCTTCAACTTAGACTAACATGTACTGAATGAATGCAGAAAATATTCATTAAATAGTTAAAGAAAGTGTGAATTAAAAAGAAATCTCTCTGTAAGCCTCAGTGAACCAGAACAGCCCATTCCTCATTTCCATTCTGATTTTGCCTAACAATGCACATTGCCCTAGTTATCATTTTTTCTGCTCAAGCCACGTTTATCTTTCCTGCCCATTACTACTAAATTTAGAGTATTCTGGGGTGTCTGGGTGGCACAGTAGGTTGAATGTTCAAGTCTTGGTTTCAGGTGAGGTTGTGATTT
Organism: Pteronura brasiliensis; assembly: GCA_004024605.1. Taxonomy (NCBI): domain Eukaryota; kingdom Metazoa; phylum Chordata; class Mammalia; order Carnivora; family Mustelidae; genus Pteronura; species Pteronura brasiliensis. The sequence continues at coordinate 17,000 of PJEN01010474.1, forward strand.
CACGGTTTTAAGATGGATCCTTAGGTCAGGCTCCACACTTCGCACAGAATGTGCTCGAGATTCTCTCTCCCTCTGTCCCACCTGCTTGTGCTCTCTTTCTCTCTCTCTTAAATAAATGTATCTTTTTAAAAAAAGATTTTTATTTATTTATTTGACAGAGATCACAAGTAGGCAGAGAGGCAGGCACAGCAAGAGGAGGAAGCAGGTTCCCCGCTGAGCAGCAAGTCCGATATGGGGCTCGATCCCAGGACCCTGGGATCATGACCCGAGGTGAAGGCAGAGGCTTTAACCCACTGAGCCATCCAGGTGCCTCAATCTTTTTTTTTTTTTTTTTTTTTTAGATTTTTTATTTATTTATTTGACAGAGAGAGATCACAAGTAGACAGAGAGGCAGGCAGAGAGAGAGAGAGGGAAGCAGGTTCCCTGCTGAGCAGAGAGCCCGATGTGGGACTCGATCCCAGGACCCTGAGATCATGACCTGAGCCGAAGGCAGCAGCTTAACCCACTGAGCCACCCAGGCGCCCCTCAATCTTTTTTTTTAAAGATTTTATCTGACACAGAGAGAGAGCCCGAGCACAAGCAAGGGCAGCAGCAGAAGCAGGCTCCCTGCCGAGCAGAGAGCCCAACATGAGGCTTGATCCCAGAACCTTGGGATCATGACCTAAGCCGAAGTCAGACACTTAACTGACTAAGCCACACAGGCACCCCTAAATAAATACATCTTTAAAAAAATAAAAATAAAAAATAAATTTGGAATATTCAAAATTGATGTTTTAAATTTTTTCTAAAAGGCATTTAGTTTTGAAAAAAATGAAGTCATCCCAACTTTTCATGAAAATAATCGAAATGAAAAAGTGCCGCTCTGAGACAAATTAAAAGATGTGATTACATGTGCCGTCTAGACAAGCCAAAGCACAAAGCCTGAAAGTAATCTCCTTCCTGAGTCTGTCCTATAAAGTGCTAAACCATTCAAGTGCCTATGATATATTTCATTTCTTAGACATGTTCCTTTGCTATTTTAAGTAACTTAAATGATGAAAGAGGCCATAAGCTACAGTTTGATAAAAAGCACATTTATCTGCTGGGTTATTATTATATCTAAAATACAGCTTTGTAGTTTATCAAAAATGAAGCAATAGCTCCTAGGACCTTCTAAACTGGATTGTTATCAAGTCTTACGTTAGAAGCATATGGCCATTTTTCACGTGTGTGAACAGAACAATTCAGAAAACATGAAATTATCATTCTTCTCTACCAGTTTATAGTCCTACAGGCATGTGCTATGAGAGAAGGGTTGATCACATCATGGCACTGGATAATGACCAAGGCTTTTTCCACCTGGGCTGATTTACTGACTACAGAAGATTATTTTTTTAAAGACTACAAGCTTAAGTACAAAGTTAGCATTGTGTCTAAACCTTCAAGGCTGCATCAATTCAATAAATCTGAGTAATTCAAGGATAACTCAGAGGTAGAGGTTATCAACTTCTTCTCCACAATACTTGACACCATCAACCAGTTTTTCCTTCCTCACCTGAGTTGATTTATTCACTAGGGAGACTATGTGGGCTTGTATGTGTTTTAAGAATACAAATGTTAGGGGCACCTGGGTGGCTCAGTCGGTTAAATGTCTGCCTTCCGCTCAGGTTATGCACCATCCCAGGGTCCTGGGATCAAGCCCCACATCAGGCTCTCTGAGCATTGGGGAGCCTGCTTCTCCCTCTCCCTGCCGCACCCGCTGCTTGCACGCTCTCTCTTTCTCTCTGTCAAATAAATGAACAAAATCTTAAGAACCAATTATATATTGTATCAAAACCTGCAACAAGGTATCAATTCAATAAATCTGAGCAGTTCAATATTGACTGAGATAGGGGTGTCATCATCCCCCTTCATAATGCCCGATATTTATGTTACTTAAAATGCTGACTGTAGCATTTTACCTTCCACAAATCTCTGATTTGTGATCACTTGCGATATTATTATGACCAAATTTCAAATCCTACTGAAGAGTATTACAATTTACTAAAATTCAGTCTGAACCATTTCACTACCATGTAAGTTTACATTATATACAAGTTCTGTTAATTTTACCCTCAACAATACCTTAATACATGAGAAAAATGTAAAAATCGCATTAAGAGCAGTTTCCAATTTAGTCAATGATTAAACGAACATCGAGTACTACATCATGTATCAAGTTCTACGCCAAATTCTGATACAGCTGTTAGTAAAGCTGACAAAGTTTTTCTTAACAGGACTAGGAAATTTCCTTCTTTAAAAATTCATTTATTTGTCAGAGAGAGAGAGAGAGCTCATAAGCAGGGGGAGTGGAAGTCAAAGAAGCAGGCCCCCTGCTGACCAAGGAGCTCAGGACCCTGGATCATGACCTGACTCGAAGGCAGACACAACCAACTGAACCAACAAGGTGTCCTAAGAACTAGGAAATTTCTGCGAAGTCTGACAAACAGTACTTGAGAGTCTTACACTCATAAAGGCATCATTTTCTATCTTTCTTATATAATGTGTCAAAATAAAGCAAGGAGGAAAAATTCAAACAATGCATGGGTTTAAACTGTGTGTTTTCTATGAAATGTAAGTAGTATTTTGCTGAAAGAATTTGCTCTCAAATGTTCATATGATAAGGTACAACCCTATCAATTTTTAGGATCCAATTAAAATTCAAAGAGAAGCCTCTGATTCAATTTCCTGATAAAACGAGCCAGTACACTTCACTGTAATAATAAGCTTATAATTTGCACACTGATTCATTGATGTGTTTGAACTAGATTTAATCTTCTGCCTTTATAGTTTCTCAGAATCCATTCTCTGGAATTTTCTGAAAACTTATTAATTCTGCCAAGGCCACATGTACATAAATTCTGAACTACAAAAGCTGTTTCCGCTGGTCACCTTTCCAGAAATAACTAATTTCGTAAGAGGAAAATAGCAGATTCTGATATTAAATAACAAATTCTGAATTAAACAAAAGGAGGATGTCCCATCTTATAACCAACGGACCTACATTATTGAATTTATTAAATAAGAGGCCCTTTATAATTTATGTCACAGAGGTACAGTTTAAATCCTGAAGGAAAATGTGGATAGAGAAAACTAAGTCAAAACCTAAAGGATACAGATAAGAAAGTAAAGAGAAAAAGGGTAGGGATCAAGAGTACAGGTGCTACTACCAAACTTCAGTAATGGCTGTGTCATTTATCAACTTGCTGATCAGCTTATGTATTGGGTGAGCAAGTAATAACCGTTTTGGACCTCAGCTTCCTATAAGTAAAATGAGAATAATAGCATCTATCTCATAGGGTTGTTGTCAGAATCAAAAGAAATGGCACACATATCAATGAGGAGCTTAGAACAGTACACAGAACATACAAAAGCTCAAAAGATAGAGCTATTATTATCCAATTCCTCTAACAATAGAGCACACCCAAAATTTATGGTGTTATATGAGTTTTTTTGTAAGTTGGTTATTTGGAAAACTGAATGTTTTCCTTCCAAAAAACATTTCAAGTGGAGCCCTTCTGTCTCTTCACAGTCCTGTACTGGTGCCAGCTCTACCACAGTTTTGTCACTGCCCACCAATGGTTCTGGCATTCTCTGTCAATTGCCATACAGTCAGCATTGGTATTTATAAACAGGTGTCCCTCTCTTCCTTAAAAGTTCTCGGCTGTTCCCTACTGCCTACAAATGGAGAAGCCAATCTCCTTCATATGGCACACAAGACTCTTTACAATCTGGCTTTATCCTCTGTTCCGGTTTTACTTCTATAACTTCTTTGGAAGCTACAGCCACAGCAGACAATTCGTTGTGTCCTAAACAGCCCGTGCAGTTTAAGAGACTGCATGCCACTGTATGTGCTTTTCCCTGTATGTCTGAGAAAACTGTCTTCTTCACCCCCAAACAAAAAATTATTCACCCCTCCAAGGCCTAGATGAAATGCCACCTCATTAATTTATTCAGCAAGAAAATTTACTCAATACTCAATACTAAATTTACTCAATACTAAAAACTAAAAAGGAAGGCCCTATGAAAGTAAATAAGACATAGTTCCAGCATCTGGGGAATCTTTAAGATGAAAGACACGTTAAAATAAAATAGTAACATAGCATATTATGAGTAATACGCATAAGACAGAAGAAAACGATGCCTAAGCTGGGTTCTACAGGATATGGATTTCTGTTTCCATTCTTACCATTTTAACTGGACCATAACTGTAATAACTACTTTTACAGCCATGCAAGCATTTGAAAAATAATCTAGGCAGTGAAGCCAACAAGTGATGAAACCCTTGTGTGGGAGCCCGTTTGATGTGTTAAATCCCAAGGATATCAATGTGGCTAGATTAGTTAGTAGTTAGTAGGAGGCAGAGTAGAAAAGTATGAGACCAAAAAACGACCTGAGCTACATCATACAGTCTACGGATTCTGGATGTTATTCTGAGATGCGAAGCCACCGGACGATCTTGAGCAGGTAACTCTCACATGATCTGAGGTACTCATATGATTTAAGCTATGATCACAAAGCATCTTTCCTTCCTTTAACAAGCGTCTCTGAGAGATCAGTTGATACTTTTGTTCTACTTTAACCACATCCTCTTCATTTATTGGTATCAGGTCTCTAACTCCCTGAGTCACGCACCTACCACACAAGAAAAGTCACGTACACCACCTATCTTCCTCTTAGCTCTTTTGGCCTTTTGCTCCTCGTTCCCTAAGAAACGTTTCCCACCCTTGTCATTTTAAATAACCCCCCACCGCATTCTGCCTTCTATTATTGTAACCTTTTTGCTGTTGTCAGCAGCACCAGTTTCATCCCTTTTAATCAGTAACAGTGACGGTGAAAAATGCCTAGTGAAAGAATGTAGAAGTTCAAATTGTCCCTTCCCTAAACACCACCTCCAACCATTCTCACTGGGCCAAAGTCGCACCTTCCATGACCCCCAAAATGAAACAAGCCCCAAAGTCAATCGCATCCTCTACTTTCCGCGAATCCAACCCGGCCTTTCTTTTCAGCAGCCAAAGCTTAATCCTAGTAGGTTACCTCCACTGTCGGCAGCGTCTTTGCCCTCATCTTCCAATTCCGAAGCTACTGCCCTGGCTACCATTTTCATCTTCTTCTTCTTCTTCAGCGAATTTTTCAGCTTTTTCCCTGCACCCACACGTGGGGCCCCCACGGCCGCGGCCATGTTTCCTTTCCGGAAGCGCCGGTAAGAATTGCGACCGGTGCTCACAAAAGGACCTCGGCCTTTAGTTCCGGCGACACAAGGTTCCGGGGCGGGGCCATCTAGCCCGGAGTCGCGGGGCTGGAGCCTCAGACTGTGAATCAGCGGGAGGTTTGAGTGGTCCGACGAGTCTTTACCACAGTCCGCTCCAGGGGCGGGGAGATTAGTGAAAGTGCGTTCTCAGATGACTCCTCTTCCAGCTCGCCCTTGCCCTTGGACTGCTGCCGCTAGCCAGAGCGGTCCCCTTTGATGGTCTCCCTGTGGCAGCTTCCCTTCCGGGCCGCCTTTCTGGATGTGGGTTTCGGGAGCTCCTGCAAGGTCCCTGACCCGCCCGCGCAGCCGGAAGGCTGGGAAAGCGAGCGCGGCGTCTGTAATGACAATACGGGAATGTCCTCCTCTCTCCCCAAGTACCAAAGTACCAAAGAGTCACAACGCAACACACAAGATCTTTCTCAAGCACTTGATCACGTAAACGCCCTCTGATTAACCCTTTCCTGGCGTCCAATCGCAAAGCGGAGAGAGCGTCGCTTTCTTCCGCTGGACCTAGCAGGCTCCGGCCGCGCCAGGCCCACCTGGTGTGCGGATCTCGGGCTTCCACGCGGTGCCCCTGCCCCCCAGGGCAGCCTCTCCCTGAGGCAACCCTTCGGGCAGCTACCGCAATCTGGCCCTACCATTTTCCTCCTAATTGTTGACTCCTTGAAAGTAGGACCAGATCTCATTCATCGTTCCACCCCTGAGGCTGGCAAAGCTGGTCCAGAGTAGGAGATCAAAAAATAATCTTGGAAGGAGTGAATTAATGAATGACAATAAGCTATGAACGAAGTTAGTAAGTCAGACTCCTAATACAGCAAACCTTTACATCGTGTTCTGTCGGCCGGACGAATTCTAAAGGCTTTCCTTAAGCTTGATGTTTTCCTGATAGAATGTTTCTTGGTTTTTAATAACCTAAAACCTGTAAGAGAGTACGGATTTCTCAATCCCACACATTCCAGCTGCTGTTGGTGGGGGGGGGGGTATATTTACATAAGCCAAACTCAGTACATTTTAGTATATGTGCTGCCAAAGCGAGCGCAACTCAGTATATTTTAAAACAAAACAACTGTCTTGTTTTTAACAGTGCAGGAAAAGTTACATTCCAAATACAATCGGGAAAGATCAAATTCCAGCTTTTGAAAAGTGCAGTTTTTGTCAGCGCAAGAAGTATGTGTGGGGATGCCCCTTGGGACATTGCAGGGGTCTGGATTCCCCCAGTCTTGCTCAGTGTCCATTTTCCCTCACCACTTAGTGTTGAATCTGTGCCCTGCTGACTCTCCTACCTAACCTTTGTTTTGGCCTAGTGTTCTACACTGAGTTCAAAAACAAAGTTGGGAAAGCATTGAAGAAAACTGTAGAGAAGAAACAAATGTTAGAGAGAAAAATGATGACAGTGGCAAGAAGGCTCTCTGGCATAGAAGGTACCATTTGTTAATATTATTGAAGATCAGGAGTGGTATTCTGAGCATTTTACATCTTAATATGATGGCTTATTTTGGAGAGTCTGATGGCTTAGTCCGTTAAGTGTAGGGCTCTTGGTACCAACTCAGATCATGACCTCAGAGGGGTGAGATTCAGCCCAGGCTCAGGCTCTGCTTGGGATACTTTATCTTTCCCTCTGTCACTCCCCCACTGCACCCACTTCTCCCTCTTAAAAAAAAAAAAAATGATGGCTTATTCATAAGTAGACAGTTAACTATGTTTAGCTGTAATTTAAGAAATTGCTGGAAAGGTAGAAGTGGTTGATTATCATTCATTCATTTTTTTCTTTTTTAAAATAGGTTCCAGATTTTCATGCAGAAATCTGATTTTCAGAAAGGGATTGCTACTGTTAAGTGGGAGATTCCCTTGTTAACGCACTTAATCTTTACAGTAGGCCAGTGTGGTAGGTACTATTGTTCCTATCATAAAGATGAGGGAGCTGAGGCATACCAGAGATGGAGTACTTGGACAAGGTCACAGCCAGCAAGTGGCAGAATCATGTTCAAACCTAAGTAGTCTGCTCCAGGGTCTGTTCAACCACTGAGCTATATTGCCTACTCAGACTGTTGCCCTTGACATTTAACACGTATGTGCTGAGAACAGACAATGGAAATTTCTGGCAAGCACTGGAATACATAAATTAGAAAAAAAGAAATCTATGCCCTTACAATGAACTAAGATAATAGAATTCCAGGAATGGTGGAAATAATCAAAGTCACCTAGATATTTATATGAGCGTTTGTTTTTAAGAGTGGGGGGGACGAAGGGCGGAGAGAGAGTGAGGGAGAGAGAATCCTAAGCAGGCTCCATGTTCAGCATGAAGCCGGATATGGGGCTGGATCTCACAACCCTTAGATCATGACCTGAGCTGAAATCAAGACTCCGTCCGATGCTTAAGTGACTGAGCCACCCAGATGCCCTATACGAGCATTTGTATGAATATACCCATGATAGCTCTCAGCTTATAACCTCTCAGTGCCACATTCACCCTTTTTGGCTGCTCTGTGAAAAAATTGGTGGATCCTTTAAATGGTCTCCTTTTGCCTACCAACAGGTTGTTAAGCTTTGTCAGTAGAGGGCACTAGAATGACATTGTAAGAATATAAGAATGAGCAGCCGGCTTCCTGCTTCTAGTCTAGAGACTCCTGCCACAGCTTCTCCGGCTCTAAACTCCTCTAGCACAGGTAGCCTCTGCTTTCTGCAATGCACTGTGCTCAGTGGCACCCAGCGGCCAGCAGCTCTCCCTGGCTAACCCCCTCGTGCAGTCTCATAGCAGAGCACTTCTAGCAGGCATGTTCTTCATTAAAATATTTTAAAAATATTTAAAAAACATATGTCTGGTAAAGGCTTGTGCCCATCCAAATGAACAGCCCATCCCTTGTCACTGCAATGCTCGGTTGTAGTTAAACACTCTTTATCTTAAACTTTCCTGTTCAAATTACTAAGGCATTTCCGTCTCCTGATTGGTCCCGACTGATACAGAGCTAGAATGACGGAAGTGATGAAAATATTGTCAGCACCCACATACAGTCCCTGCCTACCTACAGCACTATTAGAAAGTTCCTTGGAGGATTATTCAATTCTGGAAGAATCAGGGGAACTAAAACAAGGATTCCTTGTTAAAACACCAATATTTATAGGAGGATAACAAAAACAATAAATTCTTCTGGATGGTTTGTTGCAGCTTGACTGATGGGAGTACACTGAAGAACTCTAAACTAACGGATATGGAACAGATAAGAGGTCAGGATCATTGTACAGTGCATCCAGAGCAAGGTTGCTGCTTTTTGGCAAGGTCTGAATGCAAAAATGATTAGGCAGGGGCTCTGGAAAGAGATTCTGGTTAAGTGATAGTGCATGGGTTCTCTGCATAGGGAAAAATCCATGAAGGAAGACTGCAAAAAGAAAGAGGATATCTTAATGAATATCAGAGTTGCCAGTTGGGAAGGCATAAGAAAGAGGGACCAGGGGCGCCTGGGTGGCTCAGTGGGTTAAAGCCTCTGCCTTCGGCTCAGGTCATGATCCCAGGGTCCTGGGATCGAGGCCGCATCAGGCTCTCTGCTCAGCGGGGAGCCTGCTTCCTCCTCTCTCTCTGCCTGCCTCTCGCCTACTTGTGATCTCTCTCTGTCAAATAAATAAATGAAATCCTTTAAAAAAATAAAACAATCAACAATCTGAGACCTCTTGAATTAAAAAAAAAAAAAGAAAAGAAAAGAAAGAGAGACCAGGATAAAGTTATAAGAACAGTTGTGGGATAAATTTCCCCAGAGAAGAGATTGTCACCGGTGTTAAATTCTATTGCGGTCTCAGAGGAAAAGAAATCACAAGCATTTAGTGACGTGTCACTTTAATGAGAGATATAAATGAAAACTTTTAAAAGCTGAAATGATATACCATACTCCTAAAAGAGAGATTAAGTATTCTGAAGTTATTTATTTATGCCAACCAAAATTCCATTGGAATTAACTTTGGGAGAGAAGAGACAGAGACTGATGTCTAGATAAAATAATTATTTTTTTAAGATTTATTTATTTATTTGAGAGTGAGGGAGTGGGGTAAGAAAGAGGGAGAGAATCTCAAGCAGACTCCTCACTGAGCATGGAGCCCTGGGGGGCTGAGACAGCAGAATATTAGTGTTTTAACAATTTGCAGAGAAAATAAAGAAGCTCATATCTTACACTAAAATGAAGTCCAAAATTAAATATTGAAACACAATGTATAAAAAGAGAAAAAAATACCTGACTTATTGGGATTGTAGAAACAACTCATCCAACTTTAAAAATCAGTGAGGGTGAGTTCTGAAAACAATTCATACCTTACATCATATACAAAATGGATTCAAAGTGAAATAGACAAACATTACAACCACAAAGTTTCTATCAGAAAGCAGAGGAGCAAACCATTGTGAAAAAGCTACATACAGTATGATCCTAACTTCATGATATTCTGGAAAAGACAAAACTATGAAGACAATGGTCTCCAGGAGTTGGGGAATGGGCATGGTAGAGGGAGATGAATAGAACACGGGAGATTTTTAAGGCAGTGAGAATACTCTGTCTAATGTCATAAAGATGGATATATGTCATTATATATTTACCCAAATCCATACACTGTATAACATCCAAAATGAAGAGCTGTAATGTGATCTATGGCCTTTAAGTGATTTTGATGTGTCCATGTAGTTCATCAGTTGTAACAAATGTAGCATTCTGTTGCCAGCGAGTTGATAATAGAAGAGGCTATACATGTGTGGGAAAGGGGGTATAAGGGAACTGTCTGTACATTGTCCTCAAGTTTGCTGTGAGCCCAAAACTGCTCTAAAAATAAAGTCAATTTGAAAGAAAAGAAAAAGAGAAGAAAGAAAGGAAGGAAGGAAGGAAGAAGAAGGAAGGAAGGAAAGAAGGAAGGAGGGCAGGAAAGAAGGAAGGAAAGAAGAAGGAGGTGGCAAGCCACACACTTGGAGAAAATATTTAAAAAACATATGTCTGGTAAAGGCTTGTGCCCAGATATATAAAGAACTCTCAAAACTCCATCTTAAAAAAAAAAAAAAGGTTTTTAAAATGGGAAAAGATTTAAACTGACACTTCATCAAAGAAGATACACCAATAACAAATGAACACATGAGGTGTTCAGCATCATGAGTCACTAAAGAAATGTAAATTAAAGCCCCAATGAACACATACCTTTCAGAGTGACTAACATTAAGAAGACTGACCATACCAAATAATGGTGAAATTGTGGAGCGACTGGAAATCTCATACACTGCTTAGGAGAATGTAAAATGATCAACTACTTGGAAAACAAGTTGGCAGTTTCTTAACCTTTAATAATGTCATTGAGCTACTAAATCACCAAAGGCAAAAACCCACAGTGTGGATTGGACTGTGTTCCCGAAAGTTCTTAGGTTGAAGTCCTACTGCAATGCGACTCTGTTTGGAGATAGGGGCTTAAAAGAGATAATTTAAGTTAAATGACATAGGATGGGTGGGTCTCAATCCAATAGGAATGATGTTTTTAAAAGAAGAGGAAGAGACACCAGGGAGGCATGTACATAGAGAAAAGGCCATGTGAGAACACATGAGAAGGTGGTCAGCTATAAGCCAAAGAGAGAAGCCTCAGGAGAAACCAAACTTGTAGCCTCCAGAACAGTGAGAAAATAAATGTATGTTGTCTAAGCCCCCCAATTTGTGGTATTTTGTCATGACAGACTTAGAAAACTAGTACTGCCATCCTGTATCTGTCCTTCCTATTACTATTAGTAACATAACTTAAGTCATCATTTTGGTCAGTTTGTAATAAGTGAGGTTTTCTGTTCCTTGCTTCCAAAAATCTTTGCACTCAATGCACTATGTGACTTTTGTCAGCTTGCTTTACCTTTAACAAGGTAAAGGTATTTCAGTATTCTCAGGCTTAAAGATGAGGGGGTTGGACTAAATAAACTTAAAAACTCTTTTCAGCCTACATTTCTAGGCTATTGTGGAAGAAATTTCCAAGTGGACTTTGTTTTCCCAAAGTATTCCTTCTTGATTGGAAATCCATAATTCAAGATTAAAATGCAAAGATACCTAATAGCATTAATAATATAACATTAGTGCCAATAATATAATGTTTTTTTTTCTGAACTCTGCTGTTATTTTCAAGTAGTAACAGAATGGAGAGAATATAAAGATGAGCATAAATTTTTGTGGGTTGAAAGGTTATGAACACAGCTAAGTGGGTAACCTTCCTTTGTGGGAAATGAGGACTCACAGATTTTAGATGCCTGTGAATGTATGGCATTTTGTGTCTCCTCTGATATTGACCCTTAGGACAGAAGAAATTACTAGTAATAATCTGTCATGTGAGTCTTAAGACTTTTGAAATCCATTAGAGCAAGTAACTAGAACTCCATTTTCTCACAGACCAGGGAATTTTGCTCTCTTAAGGAAATGTGAAACTACCTCCAAAGTTCAAGTATTCTATCCTTTTGTTCATACGGCTGCTTCTGAATCTTACAGTCTTCATTTTTAAGGAGACATGTTTTTGAATCCTTGGGAACATCCTTAAAAAGATGACAGCTCTCCTCTTTATCTTTACTTCCTCTAGCACTGAACTTCTGCTTATGATATAATTAAGACCCAGGCAGTAGCCTCATTATTCCTAACCAGACTGAGGCAATGTTTGAGTGCCTCTTTAGAAACATCCCTGTAAACAAGAAAGGGACAAATTACATCATCTGGTTGGCGTTAAACAACAGAACATGTGAGTACTGGCAGGAGTAATACGGTTTATTTTATTTGAACAAATTACTCTTGAATTCCTGGTCTCAGAGCCTGCATTAGTGAGACAGGGACTATCATGTATCAAGGAGACATATTCCACCTTGCATAAAACCTTTCCATTAAAAATTCACCTCGCTATGGAAGTTAACAGTCTCCTAGGCAGTATTCATCAACAGTGACAAGATTTGCCCAGCATTTCTGAATGATCAAGCAAACACAAGAGAAAAGTGGGCCACTTTGATCCTTTCAGACTTTTATGTTCTCATTTCTGCTAAGAAACTGTGTCCTGATTGTATACAAGGAAGTTCTTTCTCATTATAACAGTTGAACCTGGCCTAGGTGTCCCTAGTAGACCAGTGACACAGCTAAAAGAGGCCTTAATAGCTGGACCTTTTTCTTTCATCCTTCCAGAGTTGAACAGCCACGTCATCCAAGAGAGGTGACTATTTGTGCAAAGGTGAAGTCCCAGGGTTAAGGGTTCCTCGACATATCATTTTATTCACCAAATTTTTAATGAGCCCTTACGATGTGCCATGTTGTGTATTAGGCATTAGGGATTCCTAATGAGATGAACAAGACCCTTGTTCTTATGATGCTTACCTTCTATGTGAAGGAAACATAAGTAATAATCACATGAAAAATAAAATAAATAGCTGTAGCTAGTGATAAGTGTCAGGAAGATAATAAAACGTGATAATGTAATAGAGAATTGTTTGGAATAAGGAGATGCCTAAAGTGAGATGGGATAAATTAGAGCTGAGACATGAATGGCGTCATTGAGATGGCCTTGTGACAATCTGGGAGAAATATTTTCTAAGGAAGGCAGCAAGCTCCTTCGAGAAACAGAAGCCAGCGGAGTTGAGCATAGTGAGCAGGAGAGGTGTGGCACATGCTGAAGTAACAGGGGTAAGAAGGGGCCAGATTAAGCATATCCATATAGGTCAGGCAAACATTCAACTTGATCCCAAGAGAAATGAGGAGCCATGATACAATTTTTTAAAGAAAGATTTTATTATTCATTTGAGAGAGAAAGAGATCATGAGCAGGGGAAGGGCAGAAGCAGAGAGATAAGAAGACTTCCCACTGAGTGGGGAGCCCCATATGGAGCTCAATCCTGGTTCCCTGAGATCATGACCTAAGCTAAAGGCAGATGTTTAACTAATGGAGCCACCCAGGTCCCCCATCATGGTACCATTCTGACACGGCAATAATGGGATCTGAGCTCATTTCTCAATGACCATTTTAGTTCTGTTGGAAAATGTTGGGGTCAGAGTATAAATGCTCAGACCAGTTAGGATATTACTGTAAATTTTATGTGAGAGATCATGGTGGCTTAGAATAGGGAGGAAATAAGCTCAAATGACATATTAAGAATATATTTTAGATGTGCAAGCATACAGCTGTTGATGGACTGGATGAACTCATGAAGTAAAGGAATAAAATATTATGCCTAGATTTTTTTACTCAACAGCTAGATGGATGATAATGCCATTTGCTGATATGGGGAAGGCTGGGAAAGACAAGCTTTGTGGGAAAGATTGTTTCTATATGGACTTGTCAGGTTTAAGATCTTGACGTCTAGGTAAAAATGTTGACTAAATAGCTGGATCTCAAGACAGAGGCCAGGGCTTGAGATTTGGGTTATAAAATTTGACAGCAACATCTTAGTGATTTTTAATGCTCAGGAATGAATGAAGTTTTCCAGGAAGAAGAGAAAAAGGAGGCCCTTTCCAGTTGGCAGGAACTCTGGTATTTAGAGGTAAGGAGGGAGTGCATGGAAATGAGTAGGCAGAAAGTAGACAGAATTAGGAAATTAGGAAAGCAAGAGAGGAAAGTATTTCAAAAAGGAAGCAAGCATCATCTTTGTTAGATACTGTTGTGAGGCCAAGCTAAGTGTGGTCAGGAATATGTCTATTAGATATTTTCAAGGAGGTGATTTTGAGGGAATTTGTCAAAAGGTCCACTGAATGACTGGGAAAAAAGCCCTGGCAGAGGGGGCTAGCAAATAAAGAGTCCAGTTTCCAGCTAAATGGCAGACCATATGTGCAGAGAAATGCCTCCTGGTATGGAGCACCTAAAAATAATTGCTTAGATGTTTTTTAGATGCTTAGTAACTACTTATTAAGTGAATAAATGAATGACTTCAGGTTCTCCTAGATGTCCCCAAAGAAACACCATCCAATGTTCTAGATCCTTTTTGGCAACCCTCATGATTTCATTAAATGCTCAGGTCTAGGGGCTCAGGTCATGATCTTAGGGTCCTGGGATCAAGTCTTGCATCGGGCTCTCTGCTCAGTAGGGAGCCTGCTTTCCCCCCACCCCCGTCTGCTGCTCTGCCTACTTGTGATCTCTCTCTTTCTGTCAAATAAATAAATAAAAACTTAAAAAAAAAAAAAAAGCTCAGGTCTGGAGTTAAATTTGCTTTCCATCTCTTTGGGCAGCGGATTTAGATCACTTTTGGGGTGGATAGGAGTGGGTTGAGATAGAAGAAGAGTCAAGTTCTATTCCAGAATAAGGAAATCCAAATCTCTGGGGATAGGGGGTCAGCACTGGTATTTTTTAAAAACACACCCCCCCCCCAGTTGATTCAGATGCACAGTGAGAGTGAGAGCCAGTTTGATGTGGAAGCAGAAATAACCAATGATTGGCATTCGTGGTCAGGTAGCAGGTGCTAATACCCCTAGTGAATATGATGCTGAGATTGGGGGGTGGGGTGACATCATTAGATGAGGAGGGAGCAAACATTTCAGGAAGATTTGTTTTTAAAAGAGGAGAAGCTAGAGTGGCAAAGAGGAACGTGAAGAACTCTTGGGCTACTTCAGGTACAGATGAAAAAAGAAAACCAGCATTCCTGAGAAACTTCTAAGGTCAGCAAAGTTCCAATTAAACAAGGATGTGGAAAGAATCCTGAGAGAAGAGGTTAAAGACGTACAGAGTTTGCTGATGACAGCTTCTGGTTGATATAGTGCAGAGTAAAAGGGTTTGAAATGACAGGGAGTAGAGATACTGAATCAGTAAAGGGATCTTCCAAGAAGCACTGGACAAGTGTCTGGGTGAAAAGGGATGATCCAGACGTGACAACTGAGGGAAACAAGGAGATGAATAATGATGGCGTTCAACTGATCATCAGTTATGGCAGGTGAGCAAAAGTCAGATGCATCCCCAAGTCCAGTCTTTTGCAGATCTGAGCTCACTGTACAAGTATGAAATCCCATGACTGTCGAAGAAGGATGATCCCAACTGGGAAAGTTGGTCTGATGGTATGACAGTGACTGTTTTCCACATGGTATGGGCTTCCTGTGCTACAGCCTGGGAGTAAACCATCTCCCCTGGGTCCCAGTTCCCAAGAAACTCTTCCTTTCTTTGTTATTCTTAGAAGTATTTCTTATTTTTCCCAACACCCCAGGACACACAGTCTCTTAGAATAAATGCATGATTTTCCAAAGACTTGAGGATTAACAAATTTCAAACATCTTGCTTACCCTGCGGGAGTCCCAGGGCCAATATAAATACAAAAGCCCTCTTGTCTGGCCACAGCTGGAAAAGAAGGAGGGAGTAGAGAACAAAACACAAATTAATGTCTTAAAATTACACTCCACGCTCACCTTACAGGAAATAGTTCAGACAAATGTTAACTGAGAACCATAGTTATCATAAGGAATCTCCATAGTTCAGCTGGGACCTGAAATTATCTTTTTTATATTAACTTATTTTATCCAGTCATAAAATACTTTGAGCTACATTTTTTTATGCCAGATGGTATTCTATATGTTTAAGATGTTTAAGATACAGCTAAGAACAAGACAAACAAAGGTATTCTTCTAATAGACATTATATATTTTTGGGAGTGGATAGACAAAAAAAAAATCCTATTGATCAACCAAGAAGTAAATCAGAAAAATTTCAGGTAATGATCCTTTTAGGGATCCTCTTATGGTACTCTTACCACGTATGAAAAATGCTGCCATTTGCCTTCTTTCTAGAACCTTACTAAAGTCTCGCCTCAGATGAATAGGTCTAGGCAAGTCTTGCCCATTCTCTCCCTCTTTTATGTTTTTTATGATATTGTTTATGTACACTAACATGTGACCAATTCTAGATGCACCCCTTCTAGCTTTGAATGCTTGTAATTTTATAAACCTGTGTTACCACCACAATCTTCAGGATATAGAATAATCTTCCTATCCTAAAGTTCCCTTGTGTCCCTCAGCCCACCACCAGCCCCTGGCAACAGCTGATACACTTTCTGACACAGAGTGTTGCCTTTTCTAGAATTTCTTACGAACAGAATTGTACTGTATGCAGACCTTTATGTGTTCTGTTTTTATTGACGCTGTAGTTGTCATTTCATTAACACCATCCCATTGATTCAGGAAAGATAACCACGTTCAGTTTCATCTGCAAAGACACAATGTTTGTAAACCAGTTCTTCTGAAGCCACCCACCCCCCATTTTTGTTTATTGCACAATAAAGCCCTGTAGATGAATCCTCAGATAAGCCTAAGTACTCTGAGACTGATGGTAGGGATCTTGAGGTTCATGTTCTTATTAGCCCTACTGTGTCGCAAAATCCCTCTCCCCCCCCACCAAAATGAAGAGAGAATTTGAATACAATAACATCCATCTCTTTTTCTGTGCTTAGCTAAAGCATTAAATTCTTTGGCACAACAAGATAAAGTCATCATGATCTCTGGGTCCTGGACCTGAGCCCTTCCTCAGGCTCCCTGCTCAGTGGGGAGTCTGCTTCTCCCTCCCCCTCGTCTTCATCCCTGCCCAGGTTCATTCTCTCTCTCTCTCTCAAATAAATAAAACCTTAAAAAAGAAAAAAATACATTTATTTATATTTAAATGTAATGTGGATCATAGCTGTGTGTACTACTTCTCTACTAAACATTATGACATGAGGATTTTTGTCATGAGATTTTCCACCATTTCACTGCAGTACCACTAGCACTGAAACCTTCTTTCTCTTCAGCACCTGGGGATGCTAAGCACTGAGCACCAATGTTGTTACCCTACAGATTTTTCAGTGATTTATTTCTTATTGAATTTATGGGTATTGTTAAAACTTGCTGGGATCAAAACACAGGCTCAGCCTATGGCCCAGTGCACCATTCCCCTCTCAGTCTTCTTTGTCTAAGAAAACCGGGATTCTGTTTTCTGAATCTCTGCTTCACAGATGGGTACTAACAGGAAGCTTGGTGTTTAGACAGTGGAGAGATTTGTCTAATCTACCAACCTTGGTCTGAATTCTTGATGCCTCGTGGTGTGAGAAAGACATTTCTATTTTCAGAATGATCCTGGATCTGGACAGAAAATGATCACTATATGTAGTGAGTCAGGTGAGGGAGCCCCCAAATTGCAAAAGGGATTAAGGAACAAATCGACCAATAGACAAATGGTTCATTCTGGCAAAGGAGTTTATTTTCCTGTTGCCTCTCATGGCCATATGAAGTCATAGAGAGTTAAAAAAAAAAAAAGACAGGTAATCTTGGGATTCTATTTCTTTTTAATCATAGAATTTTAATGCTTGACAAGGCCTTCAATAAGAGACTCAGGCTGGTTGAGATACTGCCAAGGCCACGCAGAAGGAGGAGCTGTCCAGCACTCAGGTGCTAGACTGACTCCCAGCTCTGTGTTCTTCCTTCTGCACCCTGTTGCTTCCCCATGGTTAGGAAGGTTGCCTTTTTCAGTCTCTAATGAAACATTAACTCTCTAGTTCCTTGTACTCCACTACCTTGAGGAGTTGCTGTGGTGTTGATAGAACTTTTCTTAAAAAAAAAAAAAAAGGGTATGGTCATATATTTGATCAAGCCCCGTTATAGTCATTATCACAAGAAATGAAAAAGTGGTCATTATAACAAATACTTCTGAAGTAAGCTACAGCAAGCACATTGCCTACTTGCTTTTCTAATTTTTCTTTCCAGATTTTTTTTATTTTGTCATTTCAAATGGACTTCATATCAAAGTGGAAAACATGACATTTAATTTCCTTAAGAAGGCAACTAGACCACATTGGGCTTTCACTTTGCCAAACTCATTGAACTAGGGCCTTGTCATTGCACAGGAGAAAAAAAAATAAATGGATGAAGAATGTTAAGACTTGCAATAAAACTTAGTAGCTAGCCTCACCTCCAAAATAGAAGGTATCTCCCTGAAGCAAATGGTTCTCTCCGTGACATGAGATCAGATTCAGATGTCTTAATCCAAATGTTTACATATAGCTCTAGCCTGAACTGTACCACTGGTTTTATTATGTGTATTTACACACAGACTTTTTTGAAGGGGTCTTATTAACTTGTTCATGGCACACTGCTGGCTTTAACGACACTTTGATGACTTTCTAAAGGAAAGAGTTTTCCTCTGAGCATCAATATTATATCTTGAACTTGCCATTGAATAAGGTTTACAATTGTTAAAGTAGATATTTAGAATGCTTTTGATCAGGAGCAGGTCCCAAATGGCCACCTGTCCAATAGGTTCTTTAATATGAGGATTATTAATGGGATCCCTGGAACTGGAATCTCACAAATGGAAAACCCATCAGTAATAGTCTCACTACCCTTTGAATATCCATTGATGATCTGTGTCTCACTCACGGGAAAACCAACAAGAATAAAATTTTTGTATTTTTTTTTAATTTTGTAGTGGAATTCAGTAATAACCCAATTATGTTCAGCCTTACCTTATAAAGGGTCTTTCTAATTAGTGTATAGAAGTTGCAGGAAAGCTATGACCTTTTGTTCCTTCTTTTACTGATGGAAAAAGGCTTGTACTGTGTGAGGGTGGGCATAATGAGATTGTTAATGAAATCTACCAAATGGGGTAATAAATATATTCTGACGACTGTTGGTTTTTCTGTGAGATAGCTAGAAGATTACTCTGTGGCCTTCAGCAGATGCTCAAACCATGGTAGACTTAACATTTATATTTTTTCCTTTAAACCTGAGATTCTTCCCGAATTCTCTTTGTATAATGGAGATCAATGTAAGGATGGAAACTACTCTGGCAAGCTTCTAGTAATCCTGCTTCCAGACAAACAGAGAGATCATCAAAAAGAGCATGTGTTCCTCGGGTTTCCCTTCAAGAGGAAATTAAACAGTGTCCTTCAGATCACAGCCAGGTCTAAGGTGAACCTTGATAAAATAATGTAGAGTTAGAAATTATAGTGATAAGTGATAAGTAATAAGCAAAGAAGTCTCCTGAATCTGAAAAAGGCTGTAACCAGTTGAAATCAGATGGACAACTGGAAGCTCTGATCTGTTGGTTCTTCCCTAGGCCTTGAACAGGATCAAATAAAACAGTGAGATGGTCATTTTAAAAAAAATGCATATTACATGACTACTACTTACAGTCTACTTCCCAATGCCTCTTGAATCTCTCAGATTCCTTCCATCCTACTGCCACAATCTTGGTCAAAACTTCCATCATCCCTCCTGTGGACTTCTTGTAATGCCCTCCCAGTTGGTCTCCCTGCATACACTAAGCAGAGTAATTTTTTTTTTTCCAAAATGCAAGTCAATCATAGTGATCTCTTCTATTGCTAATGTGGGCCATAAGGCCCTAATGTCCTGGTGGCCAACTGATTCTCAGTCCCAGAGAGTATGTTCCTTTGGGCAGTACCTGGAGACATTTTCAGTTGTTACACTGAGGAACACTATTGGCTTCTAGTGATAATGCTGTGAAACATCCTGCAAGACACAGGACAGACCCCCACAACAAAGAATTATCTGGCCCCAAATGTCAATAGTGCTGCAGTTCAAAGTCTTAGCCTTAGCTCCTGCCTACGTCTCGTCCTCCTCTGGGACTCCTCCTCCTCTCCCTTATTATGCTTCAGGCATGCTGGATTTTTATTAGTTTTAAATTTAGGATATTTTATCATGCATTTCTAGCCCTTTGTATATTCTCCCTTACTTTGTAACTCCTACTCATTGTCCAAATGTTCCTAGAAAAATCCCTTTTTCATGGAAATCTTTTCTAATGTTCACCCAGCCTCTTATAGACTAGCAAGCAAGGTTAGAATGATTTCAAAATATGGGCAGAACAGAGTCTATAAATTTAAAATCTTCAGTGTTGGCAGCTGGCCAGTGGGATGGATGCGATTCTGGAAGGGTTGAAGCATACATGTCTAAATGCTCTTCTTCCTACTGTAAGTTTTCTATTTGGAATGATTATTAACTGACAGACTTTTTACTCAGATAAATACAAAAAGTATCTTCTACATTCCCGGGATCATGTCAGGTAAAGGGCAGAGGAGTACAAAGATGCCCATGATACACTCTCCCATTGTATGGTTTAATATTCAAAGTACTATACCAATCGAATGAAGAAGAACAGGCTAGGATGTGATGAATTTGATCTGTATTGCTGTTCATAATCATACAAAATATTTGTTAAGTATCTGCTATATGCTAAGCATTGTGCAAGATGCAGGTATACAAAGGTAGGTTGCAAACTGTTACTACTATTTAGGAATTTCCAATCCAGTGGAAACAATAGCTAATATTCCTGGGCTTTCCCATTCCTTTACATGTATTATATTTCACCCATTCCTTACAATTTGCCCCATGAATTAGGTTTTATAATTAACCCCAAATTCACAGAGGAGGAAACTGAGCTTTGAAGAAGGACAATGAAACTCAAGAAATTTCCATGTCTAAACCTAACCCTAACCTATGTCTGACTTGTAATGCCAGTATCCAGCACGGAGTGGGTTGTCAATGTATATTTGTGGAATGAATGAGCAAATTTCCTTCCCAAAGGTCATAGCTTATAAACTGATGAGTTTTGACTCTCTGCCTTCAAAATTCACACTTATTCTTCCAATCAAGGAATTTATTCTTTCATCATAGTGGAGACATGAAGTTTCTAAAATCAAGGTGTCAGCAGGATTTGTTCCTTCTGATGTTCTGGGGTGGGAGGGGACACATGGTCCTTGGCTCTCCTCTAGCTTCTAGCAGGTGCCAGCAAACTTTGGCTTGTAGATACATCACTCCAGTCTCTGCCTGAGTCTTACATGATGGTCTCTGTGTGACCCAGAATCTATCCATCTTTATAAGGACACCAGTTATTGGAGTTAGAGGCCACTCTAATCTAGTGTGTCCTCATCTTAACGTGATTACACTTGAAAAGACCCTGTCTCCAAGTAAGATCACATTCACAGGTACCGGAGATGAAGATTTCAACATACGTGTCTGGGAGAGACAAGTCAACTCACAACAACCTCCTCCTCCCTTCGGCCAGCATGCCTCCCATCTTTCTTTACCAGCTGGCAGCCATTCCCGATGTCAACCTGGGCTCACGAGCACAGACATTGCAGGACTTGGCATACATCTGACCTGTTTCTCCTCTAATGGACGCTGGGTGGATCGATGCTAGCCTGTAGCAGGTTGGATTGTGATTTGGACTGCCGGTCTTTTCTTCAAGTGGGAGGTGAAAGCAGATGGAATGAGGGGATGCAGGAGCAGGGCCCCACTAGCGTGACCATTCCCAGCTTCCTCGCGGACATCGTTGATGACATCTGTACTTGTGTCTGATAGCAGCAGTGAGGCCTGAGCATAGCTCTGGGCAATGACTCCGCCATTTCTGAAAGGTCTGAGGTCATATTGCACCCACTTTACACGTCTTTCTTTGTTCTCTATCACACTCATATTGGAACAAAAGAAAGGACAAAACTAAGTACTTGTAACTGAACATGATACTATCCTGCTTGAAGTCCCTGTTGCAATTCCCTGTATAAAACATTTTTTTTTTTCTCAGTAATAATACTTTTGGAAACCATAAGATTCTGAAAGAAGGGAGAAATGTTTTGGTCTTAATCGCTATCTAACTTTGAATTCATCTCTATTCTTTAGAGTACAGAGATGATGAATTCAAACATAGATATTTACTTATTTTTAAAATTGTATTCATTTATTTGTCAGAGTGAGAGAGAGCACAAGCAGGGGGAGCAGCAGGCAGAGAGAGAAGCAGACTCCCCACTGAGCAAGGAGCCAGATATGGGATTTGGTCCCAGGATCATATCCTGAGCTAAAGGGAGATGCTTAACTGACTGAGCCATCTAGGTGTCCCTCAAATATAGATATTTCTATTTATATATGTATATATATACATATACATATATGTGTGTGTATATGAAAGTGTAATTGACACAAAATGTTACAGTGTGCAACATAGTAATTCAACAACTCTATACATTACGCTTCCCCCCCCATAAGTGTGGCCACCCTCTGTCACCATACAATGTTACAAAAATACCATTGAAGGGCACCTGGGTGGCTCAGTGGGTTAAGCCCCTGCCTTCGGCTCAGGTCATGGTCTCAGGGTCCTGGGATCGAGCCCCATATCAGGCTCTCTGCTCGGCGGTGAGCCTGCTTCTCCCTCTCTCTGCCTGCCTCTCTGCCTACTTGTGATCTCTCTCTCTCTCTCTCTGCCAAATAAATAAATAAAATCTTTAAAAAAAAAAACAAAAAAAACAAAACAAAAATACCATTGACTCTATTCCCAAAGCTGTACCTAATATTAGACAAACTTCAACATGAATACACAGGTCCCCCCAGGGGGACAGTACACCAAGATTCTTCTGCTTTCATATTTTCAATATAATTGAAGGAGGGGACTCTACTGTAATAGAAACTGTACACATGAGTAACTATATCAGTCCCTTAAATCAAATGCTCTTTCCAATGGATTTAATTTAATAAAGCCATAATTTACAGTTTACTATGTAATCTAGACTTCATTTTTAATAAAATAATAAAGTCCAGATTTTGAGGATTTTTTTTTCCTGTTGACATAGGAATAATACAAACTAAAATAGAAAAAAAAATTATACCCTCAAACTGTATCTAAATAGCAAGAAGCAGATAAAATGCTTTCTGCTTTGTTAGCACCTTCTCATTGTAACTACAGCAAAAACAGTTTTAAATAGAGAGTTATCGATAAGACCCTTTTTAAATACAAAGTGAATTTCTAGCCATTGGAAAAGTTGGTCGTCAACTCTTTTTGCTGAAATGGAGAACTTAAAGGAGGAAGAAACCTAGAAAGACCACCTTAAGATGGACATGGAAAGCACCAGAATCAATAACTCTCATCTTGCCAGCTTCCTTATTTGCATGTTACATTTCCTGCATGACATTCCTGTTACGGTTTTTTTTTTTTTTCTTGTTACTGTTTTTTTTTTTTTTTTTTTTTTTTTTTTTTTTTTTTTTTTTTTTTTTTTTTTTTTTTTTTTTAAGATTTTATTTATTTATTTGACAGACAGAGATCACGAGTAGGCAGAGAGCAGGCAGAGAGAGAGGGGGAGGAAGCAGGCTCCCTGCTGAGCAGAGAGCCCGATGTGGGGCTCGATCCCAGGACCCTGGGATCATGACCTGAGCCAAAGGCAGAGGCTTTAACCCACTGAGCCACCCAGGTGCCCCTCTTGTTACTTTTTTAAAGTGCAGACACAAACACCTACTTACCTGACCAAGCTCAAATACTAAGGCCATTAAGTAGAAAGGGGTGGTCGTTTCCAATTAAAGACTAGACCACTCTCTGGCCCTGAAGACCATTCTGGGATGCAGAAGAGTCCAGGCACATCTGAAATCTGGGGAAGTGTTCTGCTCCCCTAGGTCGGGTCTGCTTTGGGAGGAGGCCCTCCTCTCCCTCTCTGGGGGAATGCCATCTGCTGGCCTCACTTTCGTATTCTTTATTTGCATGTGCTAGCCTTTTTATTGCAAATAGGGCTCTAAATCTTACTTTAGGAATAGATATTGCGCTATGTGTGAGTGCATGTGCGAAAGAAGCTATCAATAATGTTAGTTATGAAAACCTGATCATAAGTGTTTTTAGTCCATTAGCCATTTCACTTTATTTATGTCCCCTTTCAGGCAGGATTTGAAGCCAATATTCAGAAGATGAAGTTTAGATGAAGAGCAACACAAGAGGGTATAAAACACTGTCACGTTTTTTCATGCTGGAAAATATTTCTTCCTTATATTATTTCTTTAAATAGCTCTTCACAATAAGTAACCTCTGGGAATAAAAAGTGCAAAGAGAAGAACGGGGCCAAGCCTTGGTATTTTTTAATATCTATCTACCTACCCACCCACCAGGCCCTTTCCTATCATTACATTTAATTATATTTTTATGAACATTACCAAATTTAAAAAAATTATTTTTATGCCCCCAGTAAATGTACCCATAGGCAAGTTTGACATATTTTGCTCCGTTTCAGTTCCTAACAGAAATTCAGCCTGTGATTTATTAATAAAAATCCCATGTGCTCTTATCTGCTGCTTTACCTACCAAAGAGTGTGTTGTAGAAACAGTGGAACCTGCAAGGAGAATGTTTCCTGTGCCTCTCCTGGTGCAGAGTGGCTGTCGGCTGTTGAGAATACTGGGGCGTGGTTACCAACATAAGGTGTCCCTGAAGCCATCGCCTGATCCCGCCACAGAGACACGTGCATGGGAATGTGAACCCACGGCTGGAGGTGGTAGCATCCCAGAGTTTTGCTCATATTTCATTCAAAATGCCCAGGGAGAGCAAGGAGAGAAAAAACAAGACTCAATGAACTCGAATGTCTCGAATGAACTAACTTTCTGTTCTATCATATTAAAATCCATCATTCTACAAATGCAAAGGACAATGCAATTTCTCCAGTAGATTAAGAGGCATTTGAGGGTCTTTTAAGAAAAGAATAACGTTTGGTCTCGTGTCCCCAAACAGGAAGCAGTATTGCAACTCAGTGTTGGGCCAAATGCTTCATTTGAGCTCTGCGCCTCGCGGTGAGTCTCTGACTTTTCCATTCGTTTCCGTGAATGACAATTGCAGATCCAAAGTTTCAAATCCTCGAGCAGACAGGAATGAAAGCGAACACTAGCTGTTCCAGTCACCTAGTCTTTCTCTGTGGAATCATTTCTAATTGAATGTTAAGATCAAAGTTTAAGTTTATAAGAAAGAAAAACAAGTGCAGATAAATAGTTATTATCTGACATCCTTATGAAAATTCATGACCTGCAGTTTTATCAGAGACCTTATAAGAATTCTAATTGTGAAGTATGTAGAGCTATTAAATGGCGAGTACGCTTCAGTCTCTTGATAAGAAGTGAGTTAAATAATTGTCCTGTTTAACTTGTGCTTGTTAACCTTTAAGGTCAACTAGTTTGAACATACGTTTAATGAAATCCTGGAGCCAGAATTTATGATACTGCTGCTGAATGTTAAATTGGACAATTTACATAAGCAGGACATTAACCTTCTGAGCACTAAATAGCATTTTAGCACTTAGCCGCTGGGGACAATAAGGGACATGTTCTATATATTTGTGATTAGCCTGCCTGGAAACTCTCATGATGACCAATTGGCCTACCAAGTTTAGCAGCATAATTAAATGAATGGACTCAGCCTAAGTAAATTATCAGCGCTGTGTACAGTATATCATTATAGTCCAAAGGAAAAAAGAAGATATGAATAATTTAATAATACATTACTAATTTATCAATGCTAAGTGACTTTGAGGAGGCTCTTTGTAGTTCATTGTTTTAAATTTTATATTTGATTTACTGCTCATGTGATTAAAATTGAGCCTATTTCATTTCTTACCAGAAATACATAGAAGCAGTCAATGTTATTTTATTTTATTTCATGTATTTATTTTTTATTTTATCGAGGTGAGAGGGGTGGTGTTACCCGCTTTGGTGATATTACAAAATACCTACTACTGCGCGCTGATTAACAGGTAAACTAGCAATTTGTCCCAATCAGATGTGTGCAGTGCCTGCAACTTGGTAGCCTTCCTGAGGGGAGGGCACTAACCCCTGAGTTGTTCATAAGCCCAGCTTGCAACACAGCAGCAATTATCATTATGGTTTGGAAGGGTCAAGCACCAGGGAAAGCAATTTGCACTTCACCTAGGAAGACTGCTGCTGATTGCGGATGCTCAGTCCTCTGGGCTGGCTCTCCCAGAACTGTGGTCTGTAAACTCAGGCTAACATTAGGGTGTATTGAACTTCACTGGCTAAGTACCTATTCGGGGAAATAGCATGTCACCCCGAAGTCAGCTGGGGCCCCCGCCCCTTTGTCTTCTAAGATGAACCTGGGTTCTCAATCCATGAGAGGTCTGGGGTTTTTACTTCCTTGTTCTTCTCCCTCTGGATATTTCTTAAATCCTCTCTGTCTCTGATGTCTGGAGGGAATCTGGGAATGTTGTACTTAGCCTTTTTACTGGCTTCCCCCAGACTCTGCTCCTCTTGGTCATTCTGTGGTTTCAGTGACACGCTGGGAGGTGGTGTCACATTGCAGATCCCTCAAACTTTGGTTGGCCTCAGCCTCCATCCCTCCCTCTCTCCTCTTCACCTTCTTCTTCAGAGGAGCAAGACTATTATTTCTCTCCGTCTCACCAAGGTCCCTCTTAGGTTTGTTCCTACTCCAAAGTGTCATTCAAGTATTTCTCTGAAAAAATATTTTCCCCTGTCTAAAAGGGAAACCACAAATACTTTGACATCTATCTGCTAAACAACGGGAATACGCTAGGAAGGGAAGCGAGTAATTGACAAGTCTTTGGATAATCCGTGATGGACAAGTCCAACTACCCACGGCAGGTCTCATCTTTCTGCCTGCATGCCTTCTTATTGGGGACCAGAGCCAGCCTCACCAGCACGTAACCACAATGGCAGCAACAATAATAGTGACATTTTTATACTCTGGAGAATGCTGTCCTGTGTATTCTCTCATCTGATCCTCTCGAACCTTAGATATAGAGTGGATACTGTTATACCAATTTCTCATAAATGAAACTGTGGCTACAAAATGAAGGACCTTGTACAAACGAACTTTGCCCTGGTAGTTTACGACAGAGCCAAATTTAAAAATTTTTGTCTGTTTTCAAGGCCGGTGTTTCTGGATGAATGCAACCCATATGTGCTCATCATTGTTCAGATCAATGAACATTGATTGAGCACCCACTATTTTTTATTAATGTTAAAAAACCTTCAAGTAATTCATGCAAATGATAGAAAAAAATTGGACCAATACAAGTAATTATACAGTAAAAAGTAGGCTTTCTCTCTTCTCTGAATCAGTTATCCCCTCCAGACAAAAAATTAATGTCAGAATCTCATTGATCCTTCTAGTGATATTGTATTTTGTGTAAGTTTGTACATCTCTCTTTAAAAAAAATATTTAGGGGGCTCTTGGGTGGCTCAGGGGGTTAAGCCTCTGCCTTTGGCTCAGATAATGGTCTCAGGGTCCTGGGATCAAGCCCCGCATCGGGCTCTCTGCGCGGCAGGGAGTCTGCTTCCCCCTCTCTCTCTCTGCCTGCCTCTGCCTGCTTGTGATCTCTCTCTCTCTCTCTCTCTCTCTGTCAAATAAATAAATAAAATCTTAAAAAAAATTTGGTAACATATCGGACATTACTAGTCAACACCTTGATTTTTTACTTAACAATCATCTTAGTAACTGATCCATATCAGTACATATGAATCTATTTAATTTCTTTTAATTGTTGTATATAGTTTATTGTATGTGTCAGAAATTATTTATTCCTTCGGTTCCATCTGACTTTTTTTTCATGTTATAAACAATATTAAAATCTTTGCAACATATCTTGGTATGCAAATTCAAGTATATCTAGACGATTAATTTATTTGAAGAGGACTTCTTCTGGTGTTATCTCTGGCTCTGCTGTTTACACATCTTGGCACCAAACTTCCCCACTGATAAGAAAGTAGACTTTTTAAATCACCAGATATTCCGTTTGGCTCCCAGGTGATTGGACTTCCTTCCATCTTTCCAAACGAAGCTATCTTTGGGTTACATAAGCAGAATTAGTAATAGGACAAAACACTAGAAAGTTAATTGAGAAACACGACCTGGCCAAAACAAAGTCAAGCCAGCATGGTGACGGGTCTGGACTCTGGAATAATCAGACCTGGATTCAAGCGGTGCCTCGGCTGATTCCGAGCTGTGCAGTATGGGCAATGTCCCTAGGCCCTCAGTCTGCTTTTTTGCACCTTCTCTGTGTAGTTAATAACAGGACTGATCATATGGGGGGATGAAATTAAATAATGCTTGTAATAAGCAGTAGTAAGCAGTCAAAAAATGTCAGCTATGGGGCACCTGGGTGGCTCAGTGGGTTAAAGCCTCTGCCTTCAGCTCAGGTCATGATCCCAGGGTCCTGGGATAGAGCCCCACATCGGGCTCTCTGCTCAGCAGGGAGCCTGCTTCCCTTCTCTCTCTCTGCCTGCCTCTCTGCCTACTTGTGATCTCTCTCTCTGTCAAATAAATAAATTAAAAAAAAATGTCAGCTATGATCAGCTGTTTGTGCTATTGAAACTTTCCAAAATAATTGATTAGATAGCTGAGTCGATGCTGCATGAAATTTGGTTGTTCACGTTTAACTTTAAAACTATCTACATTAAGCTATTATTTGACAGTTGAGTTTTACTTGGTCGGAGTAACAGCCAGGACAGCCTTTTGAACCTAAAACTTTTTAGAACCATATTAATAAGTAGATATGGCCCAAGATTTAGTGACTACTACGTAAACATTGTTGGGTGAGAAAATACTGTTGTTTAAATTAGTATTTCAACTAAAACCTTCTACTAAAATATTTAATAGGTCTGAATTCTACATTATTTTCTTTCTCTGTTGCTAGTTTTTCTTTTTTTTAAGATTTTATTTATTTATTTGACAGAGAGAGATCACAAGCAGGCAAAGAGGCAGGCAGAGAGAGAGGAGGAAGCAGGCTCCCTGCTGAGCAGAGAGCCCAATGCGGGGCTCGATCCCAGGACCCTGAGATCATGACCTGAGCCGAAGGCAGCAGCTTAACTCACTGAGCCACCCAGGTGCCCCTCTCTGCTGCTAGTTTGTTTTTATTTTAATTGTGTATTATTTTGTAAAATGGAAGAACTCAAAAAGAATGGCCTTTGCTACATTGGAAATCACTCCCTTCTCCATTTTTTACATAGTTGGGGAAGAAGAAAAGACAGATAGGATCAAGTTGCCTGGGTGTACAGAGCTGGAATCCCTTCTCTAGAATTCTCTATGAGGACTGCTCCAGGATATTTGATTCCCATTTGGGTTATATCAACTGTTATCAGAGCCTGTAACTTTCCCTTTGGATGGTTCACCATTGATATTTTGGTACAGTTTAGCACAGTGAAAAAAGTACTTAGATTTGGAATCAGAGGACCTGAGTTTCTGTCTCACTTGGCAGATTTTTAACTCCAAGTGGATAATCACTGAAGTAAATTTCTTCATCTGTCAAGTGTTACATAAAAAAACTGACCTGGGGTCCTGGGTAGCTCAGTGGGTCAATCATCTGACTCTTGATTTCAGCTCAGGTCATGATCTCAGGGTCATAAGACTGAAATCTGCATCAGGCTCCACGGTCAGTGGGGAGTCTGCTTGATATCCCACTCTCTCTACCTCACTGCCCCTGCCTCCCCTCTCTCTAATAAGTAAATAAGAAACAAAAGCAAAACCAAACAAACAAAAAGTCTGACCCTACTTACCTCACTGGAACAAATGAAGAGATGAAAAGTCCTTGTGAATAACAGAGCATGGGGCAAATGTTAGTAATTATTGTCATTATGATCATTATTGATACTGAAAATAATGCTGAGAGTCAGAGATAGTATCTGAGACTAGCAAAAGAAGTCTTACCCTGTTGGTGCATTATCCCTTTTGGGATATTTCCCTTCTGTTTGACACACAGCTTACCAGTGTTTTCAGGCCTCCAGGAGGTTTTCTGTTGGCAGAATTTCTCTCTTACCCCAAGGTCCAGCTGGAAACTTTATGTGTGTGTTGACAATAGCACTGATTTCCTTATCTTTGCTACCTCACAAGCTGGCACAGCTAAAACTGTAAAACATTGGTTTCTTATCTTTAAATCTTTCCATCGTCTCTTTCCTAGTCTGTCTCCCAGGGACCTCTAACATCTCACTGTGTATTCTGGAAATGCTAAATCATTAGAACAATAGTGTTATCAAGGTGAAAGGAGATACATAACTTGCTACAAGGAAATGCTACAAAATTTATTCTGCTTTCAAAGCAAAATAGGAATGCTTTCTGGATTGGCTGATGACTCGGATTAGCTAAATTCACAATCTTCTCTAAGAGGTGTGATACTTGAGAGTTCAAGGTGTCATTACTGGCTTAATTTTTTTTCTCTTAATCCTTCTAAAATGCTCAATTGTTTAGAGTGACTTCTGACCAATAGATGTAGTCAGATGGTATTTCCATCTTTGTGCCCACTCTTCCTTTGTGGCAGCACCTTCTCCTGAGAACACAACTGCAAATTAAGATTTGGTGGTATGGTTATTAACCCTTGAATAACTATTCAAACCAGTAGATGTTGGAACCCAAGTATCCATTTTGGATTCTATAGCGCCCCCTACTGGTTACCATGTTCAAGCACGTAGCTAAAATTTAAATCTGCTTTTTTCTCTTGTGCCATATTCCTTGCCCAACTCTAGAGAAACAATAGTTTCTGAATATTTTTCACAGGTTGCACATGATTACATGGCCCTTTTCTTATGGGCCAGTGTAATCTGAGCTTGAAAAGCTTTTCTATGAGCATTTGATGCCTTGATGGGCAGATTTCTTTGTCTCATTCTTATTCTTCCGTGTTTCCTACATTTTCTTTCTTTCCTTGGCTTGGAATAAATTACTTAGTTGGACATGAATAACCTTACATTATTCCCAATCCATACCTGGCTAGAAATATATACACACAGATGTTTTCATCTGAAAGGACAAACTCAAAGAATTTGAAAAATGAAAGTGTTGGTGCAACTGTCTGAAAAGATTTGAAACATTCTTTCAACCTTATTGCAACAATCACCTACTTTGCAAGGAGCGCTCTTCCTGTTAACTGGAAGAAGAAATTTCTCTGACATATTTTCCACTCAGCCCTCTTTAAGATGATTTCTTTCATTGCTTTGGTAAGTCATTCACACTAACAGGTACCAGCTATTTCGTGCCTGCCTTGGGCTAAATAGAGCAGGTGACAAAACCCCTTTCAGGTTGTCAGATATTAATGTAAAATACCCCTAGACCTCACTATGTATTCATCTTCATCTAGTTGACTAATGCTTTCCCCATGTTCTTACATGTTGGTAAATTAAAGAAACCTTCCAGACAGTTCTGTCAACAGTTTACTGAAATGTACCTCATTAGTGAAGTTGAGCTGTCACATGAGGGTAATTTAATCCTATTGAATTATCACTCAAAAATGCCTAAGTGCTGGGTTTTTTATACACTGGATAGAAGGGTTGCTGTAACATTGTCACGTTTCCAGTTGATGAGAGAGGAAACAAGCAAAAAATATGCAGGGTCCCCTCGGTCCCCACCTTCCCTCCAAGACCGTGAGACTTGTGTCATCTTCCGAACAGAGTATTACATTTCATTGTAGATCAAAAATATCTTGTGGATCATTTTCTTTTCAAATCTAAAAAGCAAAGAGTGAACCTTGACGGCTACCTTCTTTATTTCCCTGTCCAGTGACGAAAGGAGTCGCTGAGACAGAGGCCAGGCCGAATGAGGAGTTCTGTTCAGAATCTGGGTGCAGCGTTCACTAACACTAATGGGAATCTTTACCGTGAGATGCTATCCATGATCTGCTGTGATATCGTGTTTTATAAATGGCAAAACGGCACACGAGATTAATTATCTTCCTCTAGTTGTATCTTCATTGTGATTTTACACTGTCCCGAGGTGAGCCCGGTAAGAACTGATTATCAGCAATGATTGCAGACTGCGTGGAACACGCTGGGAACATTTTGTGACTCTCCCCTTTTCAGAGCACACTCGTAACTATTTTTCAGTTATTGTGATAATAGCGATGGTGTGGTCAATTTGGGAGTTTTTAGTTGTGACTTGCCACGTCAACCAGGCTGGTCTCTAGAAACTGAGGAGAATCTTTTTGACGAATTGAGGAGATGAACAGCCAAAAAAGAAATAGCTTGACCTAAAGAAATTAAGTGGCCATATCAAAGACACACTTGTGAAACATCTATCATAATTGTAAAGGCCAGTATTTCAGGCTTGTTTCTTACAGCCACACCCTATACGATGCATTTTACATGGATGAGTTTTTTTTTTTTTTCCCCCCCATTTCTCTTACCATCCCTAAGGGTTTGGCTCTATTCTGATCACCATTTTCTAGTTAAGACAGCTGACATTAGACATGTGAAGTCAAGGTTATGCAACTCACAGAGGGCCTCATTTGAACCCAGTGCCCATGCCCTTGACAACGATGCAGCATTGTGGTCCCCGCTCTGAGGTCCCAGAATCAGAGTTTGATCCCAAGTTCTGGACATTCTAACTTGTCATTGCTGTTCTGCAGAAGAATGTTGGCCACAAGCCAATGCTAGCTCTGTGGTTTGCCTTTGGCCTCCCGATGATTGGGAAGGGAAACTGCAGAGCCACATTGTTGTTTTCCTGTTCTGTCACAGCAGGTTAGCTAGGGTCCTAGAGTGGCATGTTTGTCTGCTGCGATGCAGGTCATGGGATAATGAAATGAAATCCTGTAGCTTTTGGAGGCCCGATTGGTGCCATGGGGACAGCTCACTCGACCTTACCTGCTTGCTGTGCTTTTATGGGCATGAGGAGTGTAAATTATGTGTTGCTTTCTTAGCCTTCTTACCTTTCTCCAGCCTCCTCCAGCGACCCTCCATGTACCTGTCAGTCTTCACCAAAGATGCACTAAATTCTAAATGGTGGAAAACCAACTCTGCATAATGGGTGGGTCAAAAAGGTCAAGGAGCCTCAGCTTCCCCTTCAGAAGGCAGCCAGCTTCGCCTGAGAAATACAAAGGGAAATGCCTGGGAGAAAAATCACAGAAAGAACTTATATTTTTATACTCCTTTTTTCCTCTGAAAGTAGAGTAAAGGAACTAAAATCAGATTAATGCACTGTATTCCTTCTATTGTTTTTCCTGGTGGGATAAAAGTGATAAGCAATCTGAGATTGCTATAGCCACAGAACTCTGCTTAATCTCAACATTATTCTTGAGATTATATATGTCTCCCATATTATTTTATATGGGAGACACTAGGGCAGGACACCTTTTATTTTTGTGATTTTACCCGGTCTGGGAAACCTCATTTGGTAAGCTGAAAAGATGGAGTGAAAAGATGGAATCGGGTCAGGAGTACTGAAGGTGAGTCCCACCCACCACTGCTGACTTTCTGTGGAACAAAATATTTGGGAGAGTGCATTGAAGGATCTCAGAATGTATTTATCACATAAGTTTTAAAGCATTGTGACAGATGTTTCTTAAGTATGTTATGATCCTGAACAAGATACTCTGCTGAGAACCTTCTCTTTCTTCTGCATTAAAATTTTAAAATTTTACTCAAAGCAATTGGAGCCCAGTTTCAAAAGGGAATTTATATTTCTGACATATTTTGATAGCTATGTATAAAATGCAATTTAAAATTCATGTATGCTGATCGACTGGCACAGAAATATATTTAATTCTCTAGAAAATTATCAATGTGTTGACATTCCCTCTTCGGACGTGTCACCACATGTTTTGATATAGGAAAAGGAACTGAGCGTGATGGGCCAAGCCTTTAAATGACATTCTCAGGAGTGACGTGAAGAATAAGCTGCTAACATTTTCCAGAGCGGGGCTCACAGTGGAGTAACAGCAGATGTCTCATGGTCTTTCCTCGGTCCACATTGGGCCAAGCCACAGTTTGCTTGAAAATGGTTGCAATTTTCAGGTTTTTCATTCCCTCCATGCTTTTAACACAAGTGAGCATGCTCTTTCTATACACTTGTTAACAAAAAATAAAAATTAATGATTCTATGTGTTTTAAGTGAGTTAAGAGCTGGTGGGTCAATGTTATTCCTTTTAATGTTTCTTCTTTGCTCTGTTATTTTTCTTGATAAATCCTATACACAAATTATACACACACACACACACACACACACACACACACATTCATTCATTCATCCAACCATTCATCCATTCATTTCTGTAGCACGGTCATGCCCATTTTCCATTTCTCTCATGCCTGGCCAATTATAACAATCTTTTGCCTGCTTTCTCACCTTCTGTTTCTCCATCTTCTGTGTTCACCTCTTCTTTTTGAATCCCTTTGTCCTTCATCTGCCTTCAGGGTCTTCTAGGTGTGTTGAATGAGAAGACTGAAGGTGCCCTCCACATGGGTGGGAAGTATTGGAAGAGAATGCAGTTAGGAGGTGGATGGAAAGGAGAGCCTGGGACTTTCTGCATTTGAGGTGCCAGTAGGAGAAGCGTGTGGGAATTATTTCCATCACCCAACTGTCAATGTAGCTCTAGGTTTTGGAAGAGAGATTTTGTGTGATGAAATAAGAATTACACATGGTAGTTCAAAGTCCAGATGCAGACCTGATCATTAGAGAGATGATGTAAAAAGAAACAAGAACTGGGTGCAGAGCGGGTGTCCCATAACTACTTGTTGTTCATGGTGTCTTCCATGGGAAATTTATTGCCCAGTGTGTCTCTTATGATGGTCATGACCTAGTCCTTTTAGGCTGTGAAACCCTTGCATTGTCCTTAGAGATGTTCGTTATGGATTCAAACTTTCCACTTTAAAAGTTGTTTTTAAAAAGAGATATTCATAGGAACTTCCTACCAGATAACCAAATAGCAGTTCAATGAGGAAAAAAAAAAAAAAAAAAAAAAAACTCTCCCAAAATAAAGTCTTAAAACAGATTTTAACCCTTACTCATCTTGTGGTCAAGGAAAGAAGCCTCTTTCTTATAGAAGGAAAACCGAATAGGAGGTGGAATTACAGAAGGTCATACTAGAAGGAATTTCAGAGAGTCATAGCAGAAGCACTTATTTGCTAGGAGGATAAACTGAGGCAAAGAATGGCTGAGAAGCTAACCCAAGGCCTCTTGCCTTAATTGGCAGAAATCTCAACTTATGTCATCTGAACAACACATTTAGAGGAAGAGCCTTCGCTAAAAGTTCTTTGCTAGGAGTGCTCCTAGCAAAAGCATCACGTTAAAAAGCCATTTCACAAGTTAAAAATTTTAAACCTCTATTTAGTTGAAAAAAGAAGGCGGGGTCAGCTATAACCTGTTTCAGTTGGTTTTGTCACTTATGTTTTCAACTGCTTGTTTTTTGTTTTTGTTGTTTTTTAAAGGGGGGGATGTGGTTTAGAATGGATAATACTGGCTTACCTTCAGCTCCCAAAATATGGCATTCCATAATTTTAAGATCATAATATACTTGTAGAAAGAAGAAGGGGGATGCCATTCCTCTTTCATACCCAAAAAGGGTAACATTCATAATTATAAAAAATTTAAAATTCTTTTTCAATGTAATCAGCTATAAAGTGAAATTTTATTTGCTTTGTTCTGTTTTGTCAAATCATACAACTAACTGATTCTTTTCTGTTTAATTTACTATTTTTTCTCATGATTTATATACACAGCTCTTTTAAAAGTTGAATTATGATAGATAAGGGTGATTTCTACAGGTTAAAAAGCCGCATTATAACATTCAAAAGAAAACTTCTGATTCCTTTTATTTCAGAAGAGCAGATAAAGGGTAATAGTTATCTCTTTCCATACAGTCTATGCTTTGTTTTCACCATATAATGGATGTTTTAAGTGTGAAAGCCTAAACTTCCCAAATACCTAATTCTTCATTTAAAAAGAATCAATACTACTTTCTTCCTCCCCCACCCCCCACATAAACTGGGAGTAGTGGGGGAGGTGGGGGCTGAAGTTTTAGAAATTGAAGAAATGACCATCTTTAATACCCTATTCCATTCTACAGGTGTTATTATTGTTGCAATAATATCAGTGAAAAATTTTTTATTTGTAGCCAGAATTCAAGAATATGCCCATTACTTATTCATCTGACATAAGTTCATTTGCTTATTTATTCATTCATTCAATAGACATTTTGGGGCCTCAACTTCTGTGCTAGGGATTCAGGTTAAAAAAAAGTGTATGATTTAAAACCAAACAGTTGCCTTTGGTGAACTGAGGGAAGAAACTCTTCTCTGAGGCAGGCAGCCAGAACTTTCCAAAGGCAATTTAGAGCATGCTATGAAGTAATTCCAGAAGAAGGCCATGAAAGGAAAAAGAGATAACACAATTTCTTTCATCAGTTCCATGTCAATCCATTTGTTAAATTATTGAGAATCCCTAAATCTTTTGACAGATACACAGACACGCAAACTCATTCATAATTATAATTATAAGCTTACTCTTCAATATGAACATAAACTAATGTTTTTATAAATTGTGTTTATTTGAATTCCTCCTCTTTCCCTCATATAACATACCCAAAACACTCTCCTGAAAATCAGCCAATGATCAAACACACCTCAAAATTTTGATGTCTTTGCTTGCCACCCAAACATAATCGTGAGTCTGAAACAGAATAGAAACGTAGGTCAGAAGCAGGCTCAGTAGGACAGAGCAACCCCAAAAGAAGATTTTGGCCCACTGTCCTTCACATACTCAATGTGGTTATATGATCTACCACAATTCTAGAGTTAAATCACAAGGATCCTTCTGGAATGAATGTTAAATCTTTTAGAAAGTTCAGAGAACAAAGTCTTTAAAAGTGGAAAAAAATAGTATAGGGAGCAGAATAAAGATTGTGGTCAGAAGACCCAGGCATATATCGTTCTATAAATCTCTGCCTTCTTATTTTTAAGAAGGTGTATTTATTTTTAAAATAGGCATAATAATGGCACCATGCAGGATTATTATGAGAACATATCGTTTACCAATAAACTGTCATATACACTGGTCATTCCCAAATGGAGAGGATTTTGTGCCCCCTTTTGAAGCCTTTTCCATGAAGGGACATTTGGCAAAGGTTAGTGACATTTTTGGTTTATATAACTAGAGAAGACATGTTACTGGTATCAAGTGAGTACAGGTCAAGGATGCGGCTTAGACACCCTATAATGCATCAAACAATCTCATGACAAAGGACTATCCGGCCTAAGTGTCAACAGTGGAAAACTCTAGGATGTGCCGAGCACCTAGCAAGTGGAAAGGAAGTAACAGTTATTACTATAGCCTGCAATGTTTCAATATTAGATCTTATGTAAAATAGAAACATTGTGTGTGGGTGGATGTGTGTGAAAGACTAAATATTTCTCTAGCCCCTGTAATGAATTAACTCCAAGATTTCCTTGGAGATGTGCATAATCAATTACACATCTTAAAGACTTCTCAGTATCTCCAGTGACATTCAAAATGGATCTAGGCTGAGACAGACCTCTATGAATGCATAAAGGAATTTTCCATCAATTGTATTGTATGTATACAATATCTATTATATGTCAAATAGAAAAACCTCTTGATGTGTAAGACAACTAGGACAAGAAAACATAGGCTGAAAATAAAATTTAAAATAAGTTGCCAAGCTTGATTTTCCAATATATTCTCTTTTGGAGCTCTGTTATGGTTACCTGTATATTTCATTTCCCTCTTTCCTCCACGAACTGAGATCCTCACAAACTTTGGCTTTCCTCCTTTGTTCCTTCCCAGAACACTTTGGCTTTGGGGTCAGTGGGGCGTTGCATGCTATCACTAAAATATATTCTAAAGTCCATGGACTTTTGAAAGTCTTATTTTTTTTTGGTGCATTCTTATTAATATAACAACATTCTTCTGTCTTCTGTGTTATGGAATTGTCCTATGATGTTCCTCTGTACGAATTTT
The DNA here is from genome assembly GCA_004024605.1 of Pteronura brasiliensis. Taxonomy (NCBI): domain Eukaryota; kingdom Metazoa; phylum Chordata; class Mammalia; order Carnivora; family Mustelidae; genus Pteronura; species Pteronura brasiliensis. The sequence continues at coordinate 54,687 of PJEN01010474.1, forward strand.
TTCCGTGGTAACTTTGAAAAATCACAAAATGCTTGGAACGCATTACAGTTGGAATATTTTTTGACATGCCAGTAAACAACCTTTTAAAAAAGTCAATCCATTAAATCAGATTCTGACATGTTCTAAGAAGGACCTGTATTACATTTCATCTAGTTTCTTACTCATTGTTTTTATGGTATTTTTTAGATTTGACATCCTCCTGTAAAACCTTCCTTCTTGATTATTTTGTCCTATGACAATTCTGAAAATCTTCTCTTTTATAACTTCCTCACCAGCTTGGCCCATAAGACAGTTCAATTAATCATTTCTGCCTCAGTATAGCCATTTGTATGCATTTCTAATATTGCTCATGAATAGTCTCTCATAATCAATGTTGGTTTTTGGTGGTTATTTATACTAAAGTGAAGACAGTGGTTGTTTTATTCATCTTTGTATTTCTATAATGTCTAGCACAGTGCAGACATAATGTAAACTCTCAGTAAATGTTGATTCAATGAATAAAGATTGACACACATTCAACCAGGGTATGTCATAAGTATTGTGGATTTCCAAAGAGTGGTTTGTTTACACATTCTTATCAATGCTGCCTTGGTTCTCTCTGTTGAGTGTTAGAAACATCATGAATATGTCATAGATGGAATTTATCTATAAATAGTACCAGAACTTAGAGTAGATCTAAGTTTTGGGGCCACAGGGAGGATTTTGAGACTAAGTATTCCTAAGAGTGTGTATTTATCTTGAAACCCTTAATGTTCACTAATAAGATACAACTTTATATTCTTATTAAGTATGGAATGAAAGGAGATGAAATGGAGTCAAGCAAAATTTTAGCTATCAATAAAGGAAGTCGCCACACTGATGAAAGTTCATTTATTACATAGCTGTATATAAAATGGCACTGGGCTAAAAATTCCTTGTCAAATAGTTAACTTTATAGCATGCTGTCAAAATACAGGATTTTGACATTTCAATGTGACTTTTAAATAAATGTTATTAATTAAAGCTGAAAAAAATTTCAGGCTTGTCTTCAATTCAACAAATATTTGTTGAATACTTATTATGCATTAGACACTCTTCTAGGTACTTGGGACATAGCAGTGACCAAACCTTCTGTTCTTAAAACTTACACTAAATCTATATTCGTTTGCCCCTGGAGAAATATGAACCAAATATTAGTTTGCTTTCTAAATAAGTTAGTAGTATAACATACTGTTGGCATTTTTCTGGTATATTTATGTGATCATCTGGATGTCAGATGAAAGGAAGAATGCATGAGTCCTTTTTGTAATCATTCCAAATAGTTGAGACTGACAAGTTTGAAAGGCGTTTCCTAGGAAGCTTCTAGTGATGGTTTGGTGAATTCCCAATTAGGATGATTTTCTACTTTACTTTCTGATTTACTGTTTCACTTTCCTAGAATCACTATTCATTGTCTTCTAGAAATATAATAACAAATAGTTTTATCTAGCTACATACTTAGGTGATACGTTGATGTTTTAATCTTTTATTTTAGCATAAACAGAGAGTTGGTCCAAGGATAGGGAGAAATAAGAAGAAAAAAACTTACCTCTGATCGTTAGTGTAAATCCAGTTGTCTGTACATTATAGGGAATTAGTCGCTTTTTAGAAAGAGCTTTTAATTGCTTAATCTAAGTAATGTGGGCAATGGCATACGTGTTTTATTTTAGGGTCTATCTAGCCCACTCAGAAAATGTAATGGACCTAATTTTCATTTAGTATAGGTCTGTGCAGTTCCTAAAACATCTAAATGGCTATTAATTTAATCAGGTAATTTAACTATAGCTCTAGAAAAGGCCACCAGCTAGTTGTCACGCAATGATTATGAGGATGACATTTCTATCCCATGATGCCAGAGGCAGACTTTGATACATCATTTTCTTTTTGAAGGTTAAACTCAGATAACCTGCCTTTGGCATTTAATTAGCTACATATTAAACACTCTTTTAATAATAAAATGATTAAAAATTTTATTGCTTCTCAAATGAGGCCCTTTTAGATAGATTTAATGACTTGGTTCGAGCTCTGTATTTTGTGAACCAAACCTTACTTAGGCCAGTGTATAGTAATGATATGCTTTACAGCTTGCAAAATCTGTATTTTATTCAAATGATGGCCATAATCATTTTGGATAAAACTTATAATGCTTTCTTTTGTATTTTTAAGTCTAACTGTTAAATGTCATTGGAAAGTAACCAGAAACCCATTGATTCAAAATTTTCAGAAATTGTCCAGTTTTAGATTAATAAAGAGACCATGAAGTCTGTTTAATGTGCTGAATCTTATATACTAATTGTTTACCCTTTGAAAAATCATTTGTCATCATTGAATACCTGCAAAAAAAAAAAAAAAAAAAAAAAAACAACCCAAAATACTACTGTAGAAATGATGGTGAAGTGTGAGTGGACTGCAAATCCCCATCCAGATTTTCAGTTAATATTAGCTGTTTAGTGAAAATGGTCATCAAGAGACCATTCCTTATTCATCCTCAACATGACTTGGTGGTGGGGGAACCAGTTAATGTATCTGTAAAATAGGTTAGAGACAGAATGCTGTCACACAAGAACTACAGCCTGAATAAAAGTGAGCATTTTAACTATATTCTTTTTAGAAGTTTTTATTTAATTTTGAATTTATTTTATTTTTTTGTCTATGCATTTTATTTTTGTCTATGTAATGGTTTTTCGTGTTCACGAAGCAAAAGCTTGCCTCCATATAACCCCCATCTCAATTGAGCAATTATCCGGAAGATTTCCCCAGGCTTTCTTTCTAATCCACTTTCCACTGCTGCCAAACTGTTTTGAATTCTGCCTCCACGACTTAGATTTGCTTGTTTTACAACATTATGTAGATGTAACCATACAGCTTCTTTTGCCTTTCCCATTATTTTTGAGATTTACTCAAGTTTTTGTGCATACTGACAGTTTGTTGACAGGTATTTCATTGTGTTAATATCTATTCACCTGTTGAAGGAGATTTGTGCTGTTTCTGGTTGGTTACAATTATTACTAAAGCTATAAATGTTCTTTTATACATCTTTTTTGAATACATGCTCTTATGACTATTGAGTAAATCTCTAAGAGTGGCATCATTGGGTCATTATAGTACTCACATGCTTAACTTGAGAAATTGCCAATATCTTCCTTCACTTTGGAGTAGCTGTCAACGAGCCTGGGTCCACTTCTTTTAGTTGGAAAGATTAAAGTATTCAGTGAATAATATCCAGTGCAATGAATGATGGAAGGGTGTTTAGAATTTCAGTGGTGCTTTTCTTCTGTCTGTAGAAGTAGAACTTTTCTTTTTGGTGATTTGACAGATTGCCAGTATCAACAGATCATTGTTTTTATTTCACATTTAGAGAAATGTGGATCTTATTCTTTGGGATTTGGTTTGTTAGAGAAAATAATAGGAAAACTCACCAACACACAAACTGTCAATCAAATTAAGATGAGTATTTTAGAAAAGGCCCCAGTAACTTTGCACATTAAGGAAACATATACATGACAATAATTTTGGTCATTGGGATCTGTGGTTAGCATTAAGTTACCAAATAACATTAGAAAATCTTGTTTCTTCTTGCTTTAGAATCTAAGATAGCTGGCCCAAATTATGAGAATCTCAGATCTTTCTTTAACTACTTCGGTGTAGTTGATTGAAATTAAATAAGGTCCCATTAAAAGATTTTTTTTTTCCCACACTAGATTTATCATTACAAAATTCCTCTGACTGGTGGGTGTGGATTCCCCAAATTCTTGAATCTAAGGAGAGTACTTTCTTCAAACGACTGAGTTGCTAATATTTTGTAGTCATTTCCTCTAAATTCTGTGCTGGTTTCGTTCTCAATAAATTGTACATTTGAGTTTCTCAGGCCAAGGAATATTAAGTTTTTAAAAAGATAATCAATAAATAAAAATAAATGTACATTTTTGTGTTTAAAGTTTACTGATTTTGTTTTATCAGAGAATAAGTATTTTTTGCAGAAAAATTAGAAAACACAAATATGCAAAAAAGAAAAACTAGTTGTAATTCTGCTCTATACAGCCATTAATATCACAGTGAATATTCTTTCAGTTTTTTTATGGACATATATACATATATATACTTTTTAAAAATACTAATTGATTTACAACTATTTTATTACCAAATTTTTATTACCAATTTATTTATTACCAAATTTATTTATTACTATTTATTACCAATATATTATAATTATTTTATTATAATTTTATTACCAAAATATAAAAATATCTCTGTAGTCAGTAAGTGTTACTTACAAAATAATTTTAAATATTTGAATAATACCCTATTATATCATAGTCTATATAACCAATCTCAAATTGTTGGACATTTATGTTGTTTATAATTTTTTCTTATACACAGTGATGAAGTAAACTTCCCTGTAGATAAATAATTTTATACATCTTAAATTTTTCCCTTAGGACAAATTTCTAGAAATGGAATTGTATAGTTAATAGATATTCATAATAAAGGTTTTTGCTTGACAAATTATTTTTATATAAGGAGCAAGCAGGCTTGAACATAACTAGTCTACCATTAATCCTTGTTACTCACTTCTAACTTTTATGGAGCCTTTGTTAATTACAGTACAAAAATCTTGAGTAGTTTTGTGATCTATAGAAATATCCTTGACCTTTGACTTTGTGAAAAAAATGTCATTATAGTTTGGTTCCATCAACTGAGGGTAGATTTCTGTTTACATAGGACTTTTATCTTTAGTCTAAGTGTAGAGTTAAGGTCTTTCCGTAGAAACTAATCAATTTTGAGTCAAACGAAATTGGTCTGTCTTCAGAAGGCACTTTATTTTAACTTTACTCTTAATGATTTGCAACCCCGTTCTGAAGATCCTGAGTTGTACCGCCCAGCAAGGTAGCCATTAGCCACATGCAAGATAGCTAGTCAGAATTGAGACTTCATATCAGAAAAAGTAAAATGTGATAGTAATAATTTTATATTGATTACATAATGGAATGATAATATTGGGGGATATATGGAGTTAAAAAACATAATATTAAAGTGAATTAAAGCAAATTTTACCTATTTCTTCTTACCTTTTTCTACATGTTTATGAAAAATTATAAATCACCGTATGTGGCTCCCACTTTATTTCTATTGGTCAGAGTTCATCTACATGTATATTCCCCTGATACAGGAACTATAAAACAAGTATCTCCATATGCTAATTAAGTGTTCATGGTTGTGGAAACTATGATTATGGAAGGGGGTTCCTGTAAGTCTACATAGGTCCCTTCAACATTGTGTCTGGAAAGTGAGGAAATCCCTGAGAGGAGAAATTTCACACCTGCCTGGAGCATCTGGGCTCTACAGATGGCAGACCAATTCTCCCTAGTAGCACTACTCTTCCTGCAGAAGTCTGAATTGTTGAAAGGGCTGGTGCCACCAGTTTGCACATCATAAATGGATAAAGCAAACAGCATTCCATTCTAGATTCTCTCCATTTCCAGTCGTGATGATCGTCATTTCACATACTCAGAACCTCACATTTGTCCTCATGCAGTCTCAACACAGAAGACAGGAATGACTTCAAGTGAAGAACTTAAGCTACCTTGAGGCAACTAGAGACATGAAGTCTGGAAACAGAACGCTACATGGAATTTGCGGAGGTACAGTCTGTAACTTCAGAACGCAGTAGAGCATTGAGGCATAAAACCTTCTGCAAAAAATCAACAAAATAACTCAAACAAGCAAAACAAAACAAAACAAAGGAACCACAACCACTGATAGATAAATGACTGAATAATTCAGATTAGGCCATTGACTTGAGGCCTTCGTATCATTGTCCCCCAGTGTGTGTAGACACAGCCAACTCTATGAAGATCACCCAACTAGAGAATGGTAATGCCCATATTGCAACACGAGCAGTGTGATTTGGAGCCTCCACTCTTGATCAGTACATTATACTGCAGTAAATAGCTTCTATATGAATGAATGGATGAATACAAGCTCATGATTCAGGACAGGATTTGCTATCACCTTTGCCAGGATTTGCCATCATATTATTATTGTTAAAGCTTCCTTCAAATAAGGTGAAATGGAAGCCCTATCTTGGAGAAGTATGGTCCATGCTTTGGAGAGTCAGGACAGTAGGGAGTACACACATCAATTCAGGCACCACACTTCCAGCTCTCTCTTTCCCCTATGACACCTAAGGCAAGCCACTTAACCTTTTTTAGCTTCAGTTTCTTCTGCTAAAAAATGACAATAATATTAGTCCTTACTTCCTGGGTTGTTGCGAGAACCAAATGAAACAGAATTGTGTGAAGCAGTAAGTATTGTGCCTGACCCACAGCAAGTCAGTGAATGTCTGGTGTGATTTTGGTGCTGTGGCTCTAAATCTCATTTCTACACACTTCTGAGAGCTCTTTATTGTGTTTTACTGTCCCCTTCTTTTTGGTTTTCTCTCTAAAGAATTGTTAGGGAGCCCTCATGGTTTAGTCAGGCTTGAAGAAAGAGGTTTATTGTAAAAACAGATGCTCCTCATCAGGTTGGCTATAGGTCGCTTGCTTTTTTCTTGAGGCAGGGGTTGTCCAGAAGGCCAAGCAGCATTTCCTCCAACTTCCTCTTGGCTTGGATCAAGTTGCTTGAGTATACGAGCATCTCTCCCTTTCCATTCAACTCTACATGCCTCTAAGCTACAAACTAACTTTGGAAAATATGTTTTTCTACAGGTCCATTAGAAGAGAAAAAAAATAGACTTAGTTTCTTCACAGTCCCTGCAGTGCCTCCCTCTGGGATAAAGTTGGGTTATTTGTTTTCCAGAGCAATAGGAGGGCCATTAGGGCAAATGCATTGATTTACTCCTCTAGTCAACAAATCCTCGCAGCCAGGGTCTTGGCTATTGGTAAGATACAAACCCAATGTATATTTAATGACTGGGTCCATAATTTTAGTTTCCAATATGACATCGGTAAACTAAAAATGTTTATTAAAGTCAATATGAAATCTTTCTCTGTTGAAGTCTGATGATTGACTTGATTCGTATACTGCAAATGAACAAAATGCAGCTACTTTTAATGAGAACATTGGGATTGGTTAAATAAGTCATTATACATCCACACAATGGAATATGCTACAGCCACTAATGAAGCAGTCTTGGGGATGTATTAATAGAAATGTAAGGTTGCTCACCCTATGTTCGTAAGTGAGAAAGGGCAAATTACAAAACAGCACATTTTCAGGTTTCAGAAAACCATCTGAATGTCTAGACACCAAAGTATTAATGATTATTAATTTAAGGTATCAGGAAATGGGAAATCTTTATTTGTGTGTTTTTAAAACTGTTCTCATTTTTATGTAGTGAACATAACATGTCTATGATTTATGAAATACATGTTGAATCAAACTCTACTACACCGATACAATGAATACTATAGCGAAATGCTGACAATTTTAGTTGATTATATTTATTTGTGAACATTTTGTTCCCTTCAAAAAATAGAACAAAGATTAGTATGAATGAAACATTGAACAAGTATTGCAATTTTCTGAGTGCCTAGTGCTTGTGAGGTCCTAATTGGATAATACTAACCCTTATAGGGTAAGTATTATTATGTCCATTTTACTGATAAGGAAGCTGAATTCAAAGAAATTAAGGGACTTGCATGAGTTCACAATAATAGAACAAGAACTCAAACTTAGGTCTCATTCTACCACTGCAACCTACTTCTCCAAATGAGGACCAGAGGGATGGAATCACATTTCCACTGTGTCATGTGTCAACATGTTGCAGATCTATGAAGGAACCTGTGTCTTGCTGACCCTAAACCCCAAGCTTTCTTTGCTACACTGCTCTGTCTTCATGTTTGCTGATGTCCTATTGACGAAAACAAGTCATGGCCAAGTCCAGAGGCAACATAGGAAGGAACTAACACAAGTCAGAAGATTGGGAGGTGTGATTCATTGGGGGTCATTAATATACAATCTACTAAACTAAGGAAATGTCAGAGAAAAGTAACTAAAATGGTTGAGGACATGAGATGGGAGAAAATTATCTGAAATAAAATTGCTAAAATTTCACCTCTGAAAAAGAACATGAAGACAATAATGTGGGTAAATAGATCTGAGTGTCTTTATAAAGCCAGAAATACTGTGAAGAGGAGCTACCATTGAGACTAAGTCTAAGTTAATGTCAAACAAATTTTAAAAATGATTTATAACTTTAGTTGTCTAATAATTAATTGGGGGGGGGGTTCAGAATTCTATGAGGAAGCCCTGGAATGAAATACAAATTGTTCAAGAAAGAATAAAAAAATACGTTAGAACTATAAATAGGATTTAGGATAAACAATGGTATCCAAAAATCATTGAAATCATTTTGAGGAACTTTGAAGCATGTACAGCTTGGGCTCCAAAACCAGGGATTTTACTCTTTAAGTGGATAGAACATGTCAGGTCCCTACTTTCTCAAATCTTATACTGATACTCCTAAGTTCCATCCTTCTCTAAATTTCTAAAATGCTGTGATTTTTCAGGTGAGAACTAGGCCTTCAGTACCTTTTTAAGCATAAGACTTTCTCATAAGAGGGAGTGCTTGTGTAAACTTTGGGCAAGGTAATGCATTTTTCTCAAGCAACTTCGCACTGCCTCTCCACCCTTCCTCTAGAAAATGTGGATAAAATAACCAGCTTCATAGGGGTTTTGGTAAGGATTAAACAAAACAATCCATAAGTAGTCCTTAGCAAGCCTTGTATATACCAAGGGCTCAATAAATGGTAACAATCACCATTGTTACTAACAATTTGTTATTAATAGTGTCTTTGATGGTGATGGACTACTTGAAAGGATGGGCTATTATAGTTCAGGCTAAGTACGGCAGTTCCTGCTCCTATGATTTTGCAGTGTTGAAACTGATAAGAAGACGATTTACTCTTAAGGTAATATAATTCCCCATATGCTTGAAATCTGCATCAAAGTAGAACTATCTGTACACAATTGGGAAGTAGCTAACAGAACATAGAGTATGCCAGGGAAATAATAATGTTAAGGATAATAATGATTCTCGCCATCATTTACTGAGATTCTACTATGTTCCAAACACTGTTCCAGGTATCTGTGTATAGTTTCTAGCTTCAATCCCACATCAGTCCATTGCAAATATGCTACCGTTTTCATTCTACGGAGGAGGATTCTGAGATCGGGAGAAGTTCATGTCCTTGCTTGTAGTCCGCTTGTAAGAAAAGTCAGCATTCCAGACGTCCGCTCTCTCTGTCAGACATAGACTTGGAAATCTAACTAAAGGTGGGAATTTTACATTCATTATTATTTTTTTAAGATTTTACTTACTTATTTCTTTGAGAGAGAGATCAAGTGGGGGAGGGAGAGGGACAAGAAGACTCCATGCTGAGCACGGAGCCTGACCTGGGGGCTCCATCTCACAACACTGAGATCATGACCTGAGCCGAAATCAGAAGTCGGATGCTTAACCGCCTGAGCCACCCAGGCCCCCCATCTCCTCAAGCTTTTATTGAGGGAACGAATGGCACAGTTTGGAAGTGTTCGGTTTTGAAATTGCCATCACCGAGAGATTGTGTTCTCTCCTTCTCTCTCAAATGGGCTGACTTTTCTAAGGACTTGCTTATTCTCACAGCTCATTTCTCAACATTAATAAGGTATTAACGGGGAACCTTTGGGCAATTTAGGAAACAACATATCAGAGGGGTTTGTGGTGGCGAGGAGGGCATGGTCATCTCAGGGAATTTTCTATGTGTATTCTTCTTTCTCTAGAGTTTTGGATGAGCCACAGCTTTGTCCAAGGAGGCAACAGCTCTTTGCAATCCTACTTCATCAATGAAACCTGTTGCATTAAAACCTTCCAACTTATCTTCAACTGAGAAATGTATAGCATTTTACTCCTTTAATATTGCCATAGAGTCGTCTTATTTTTCTTATCTCCAGCTGTTTCTTTTGCTACATACATACAGGCCAAATACTAAAAATATTTGAGTAGAGTACTTAACTGAACCAATTTTCTTTCCTTCTTTTTACTTCCCCTCTGTACAGGCATTGTCTTCATGCCAGTTTTATGATGTGGGGAGGGGTTTTAGTTCTTTATAAATCTCACTACCTTCTGAGGGCTCCAAGGGGCAGGACAAAGACTCCAGATGCTGCCCATGAATCCTACTTTGAGTGAAAAGCTAGGGATAGAGTGTGATGGGGAAATTTTCTACTTTCCCGTGATTTGATAGGGTCTGTTTCTGTACTTTGCTAAACCAGAAGAAAGCCTCCCAATGCTGGCAGATCAGGAAATATAATTTTTTATTTTTTCCCCCCAGATCATATACTCATTAGAGGAGAGTGACATCCCAGCAAAAACATCCCTAAACACAGAGCTCTTGCGCTGGGATTGTCCTACTAGTGGTCAGTCCCTTCTACTCTCAAAGGCACCCAGCCCCAGAGCCGAAGTGCTCCTCTGCACAGGGTTGAAATTGCTTCCCAGCTGTGGCCTTAACAGGGGCATCCATCCTCATCTGTTCCCCGCCACTGAATTCTCCACCAGGCGCTGAGAACAGGGAGCACCCCCTCCGACACCAGCGGGACCTGGCTTTTAGAAGTAAGATTGAATAGCTATTAGAAGGGGTGACGGGTATAACCTAACACTGGGCTGAGAAACCACGGTAACGAAGTAATGCGCAATCGTCGCGTGGCACCGCGGAAGGTGCCTCAGGCGTCATCCCGGCCAACCCCTTCACTTTGCAGGTGAAAAAACCCAGGTCCGGAGAGGTTAATTGACTTACCCAAGGTCTTGTTGTGAATTATTGTCCTTTTGTTGTTTCAGGTCACCCTTGAACAAAACGTTGTTTTCAAGGTTTCTAAGAGTTCAGAGTTCGTAGCCCATCAGTTATAATAGTTTGAAATGCTTCCTTTTAGGACTCATTCATTTGGCCGTGTTGAGCGGGAACCTACAAGGAATGTGGTCCGCATATTATAGGTGGTTTAAAAAAAGGTTCCCACACGTAAATGTCTTAAACTTAGTTGCAGATTGAAGAAATGTCAGCATCAACATGAGAAATGAGATGCCCGATGTATGTACGTATATGCTGTATGTAAAGAGAATTCTATTGAGCAGGTCTCTTAAGCTTTATCTTAAAGAAATTGACAGCCATGGATTTGTATTAATATACAGAGGGCCATTAATTTATTAGGTACTGTGAAGTAAAAATGCTAAGTAAGAATTTATGCCTTATGTTCTGTCATCTCCACATATACCACTAAAGTTTTCTAGAGATTTTAGTGGCCATTTACGTCATCGAGAATATGCTTATGACCCGCAAACAAAATCCATTTGACTCTCAGCTCTGTGAAGCACAGTGTCTTCTCTTGTTCCTGGTTCCCTTGTCTCTAAGAGAAGCGGTCAGATCAGATGACACTTTAAGGTCTGTACGAATTTTTACCTTCTATGCTCACTTGATTAATGAGTGACCAAAAACCAAAATGCAAAACACTCCAGATGTTCTAGCAGATTTACGTGTGGGTCTGAGAAAAGTCTTGATGTACCTCTATCATTTTAAATTACTGTCTGAGTGATCAAATACCAATGAGAATTTTCTACGCGATTTTCCCACTGGAATAACGGCTGTGCACTGTCGACCTTGTCTTCCCAGGACATATTTAGGTGAATTATCATGAAGTCCATTGGGCAGATCCATATTTTAGGATCAGAAGCATCAAACTCAAGTTACACAGGCTTAACAGTATAACAGATGTAATGCATGTCTGACGATTCTTATCAAACCCATGAGTCCCTTTGTCTGCCCCTCAGTATGATTGTCAAAGAGAAATAAGTGCTCGGTGCCCGTGTGAACTGTTCTTTGTTTGCTGCTACAAAATTGTTTGTAAGGGCACGGCAGCGTTAGTCACTGCCGATAGCCCCAAGCCAACAGTAGGCACTTAAGTAGATCTTGTGAATGCTACAACTCGTATTTACTGTTGCCAGATACCACCAGCATCTCAAATACTTCTTTTTTAAGATTTTATTTATTTATTTGTCAGAGAGAGAGAGAGAGAGAGCATGAGCGCACAAACAGACTTCTCGCTGAGCAGGGACCCTAATGCAGGACTGGATCCCAGGACTCCGGGATCGTGACCTGAGCCAAAGGCAGACATTTGACTGACTGAGCCACCCAGGTTTCCCATCTCAAATACTTTTAAACAATCTTGGCCAATGCAGCTTTGGTCCAGGGATAGTAACTTAAACTGTTTGAATGCCTCCTATGGACCAGGAACCACCCTAAATGTCTTGTCTATATCATCTCATTTAACACTCCCAATAATCTCGTGGGGGTAGGTATTGTTATTGTCTCCCTTATTCAGATAACGAAACTGAAGAACTGAAGGTTAAGTAGTTTGCCTAGAAAACTAGTATAGCTGAGATTTGAAACCAGTTAGTCTGACCTCGGGGGCAATACGCTAATTACTACTCTACAGTATTGCCTTCTGGCTTGCAATATTCTAGAAGACAGATTTCTTTTAACTGGCCTTGACAACTATAGCTTATGTAGGAGGCTGATGTGGGTGCAAGCTAAGTGGTGTGTGGGATGCCGCTGGGGTTGGGGGTGAGGGGAATCATCAGCTCTTACTGACTTTAGCTAATTGTATTGAATTTGAATCTTCCCAGGATTTTTGCTGAGGGCACGTTTTGCGGTCCTGCAGTATGACTGGAAGCAGCAGAGCTGGTGGGAGACTTGGGCTGCACCCTTCCTTCCAAACCTTCACTGACAGATGGGAACAGACATCATCCCAGCCAGGGGTCTGAACAGCGAGTTCAGAAGCCATTTCATTATTTAAATTCCTGACCTGCAATGTTGGATGAAATACGGTTAGGAGCTCTGTGCTTTAGGATCTGTGGAATATCAACACAATTCCAAACCTAAATCCAAAGCCATGGTGCTGAATAATTTATATGACCCCATCTCCCTGCCCCGCCCCACCCCCTCTGCCCGGGTGTTGTTAAAAATAATGGAATAGAGGACCGGCGCTCTCAGAGAATGTAACAGGCCAATTTACGATTCTAATTCTCTGTTTGGTCATCTGAAATATACTATTTGAGCCGCTTTATGCCTTTCACAGGTATTTCTTAAAAGCAATTCCTGCTTGCATTACCATTCCGTAAATGTTTTGGCTTGAAAGAGAAAATGTGTCCTTCAAACAAGTTTCTTTCTTTCCGGGCTACTTCTGTATGTGAATTCCTCGTGGTGACTATCCCGTGTTTTCTGTTATCACCTTCTCAGGGTTCAATTCATTACCCCTGTTCATTATTCAATTTGTTGGGCTTTGAGCACCTGAATAATTGAAAGCTATGCAAGTATTATAAATTATATTGTCCACACTCATAATCCCCGTTTTAGAGTTTATAGCTTCACTGTAAAAATTCACTGTGTTGGAACCTTACATACAAGGTCTTATATTGAAAACAAATTAATTTATAAATACATTTTTTTCTTCCCCAAACTCAATATTTATCAAATCTTACATTTTTCAGTTATGGTTTTTATGGCTTTTACTGCCACAGCAAGACCAATGAAAAGAATGTCTTACACAATCACTATTTCATTCTTTTGTTTGCAACAAATATTTATGGAATGACTATTCCTTTGACAGTGGGAGGCTGGGGAGAGGTCAGCCTGTTCTCTTCAGAGATGAAAGGGAAAGCGGCCTTTTCAGCCTGGGTTCCCACCTCCTGGTGGCACTCTCAAAGCAAAACACACTACAAACAAAAACAAAAAACACCCAAAACAAATCCTCAGTGGCCCTGTCTCAATAACCTTTGCCCCTTGGTTCTCCCTGGTCCACTTAGGGCCATGAGGATTGGAAAATTCTCTTACTTGGGGGTGTGGGGGGTAGCTGCTTTTTGTCCTATAGTTGAACATTGACATATCTTTTTCAATAAGGAAGATGTGGTCCATATACACTATGGAGTATGATGCGTCCATCAGAAAGGATGAATACACAACTTTTGTAGCAACATGGACGGGACTGGAAGAGATGATGCTGAGTGAAATAAGTCAAGCAGAGAGAGTCAATTATCATATGGTTTCACTTATTTGTGGAGTATAACAAATAGCATGGCGGACATGGGGAGTTAGAAGGGAGTTGGCGGAAATTGGAAGGGGAGGTGAACAATGAGAGACTATGGAATCTGAAAAACAATCTGAAGGGTTTGAAGAGGTAGGGGGTGGGAGGTTGGGGGAACCAGGTGGTGGGTATTAGAGAGGGCATGGATTGCATGGAGCACTGGGTGTGGAGCAAAAACAGTGAATACTGTTACGCTGAAAAGAAAAAAAAAAAAAGAAAGAAAGAAACAAACAAACCAGATGCATATACAGGAAAGTAAGAAAGAGAGAGATGGAAGCAAAGCATATAAGACTCTTAACTATAGTTAATAAACTGAGGGTTGATGGAGAAGTGGGTGGGGTTGGGCTCAATGAGTGAAGGAATTAAGAGGGGCACTTGTGACTGGCATTAGCTGTTATATATAAGAGATGAATCAGTAAATTTACTCCTGAAACCAAGATTACCCAATATGTTAACTAACTAGAACTCAAATAAATATTTGAAACAAAAAAAATCAAAAACAAACAAACAACAAAAAAGAATAACAGACCTATGCTTTAAAACTTTAAAAAGAAAAGGGAAAAGGCTTACAGGAAAGAGCATGTGGGGAACGTTGGGTGGGTAGGGAAATAATGTTCCTGCTTAGAAAATGCCAGAGCAGGAAGACAGGCTGCAGGCAAATCTTATGGCTGCAAATCTAGTGGAGGTTTTCACTTCTTCAGGGCTTCCTCTGCATTGCTAATTGACTAATTGATTGATTAGTTAACCACAGGAACACTAGATTTACTATCTACCACTCTACTCATTATAAAAGCAGTCGTCACCATTCATCTCCTAAGAGCAGAAGCAATGGATGAAGGTATAGAGTAGAACGTGAACATCACCTGGAAATGAGTTTGTTGGGCATGACTTTTGGAGCACGTACCACCACTCAGGTCTGGGCGGATAGTGGTGAGCAGTTCAGACGCTGTTCCTGCATTGGTTAGCGCAGGATTGGTAAAAGACACAAATAATAAACAAGAACGCAAACACATGAGTATATATGACACTTTTATAAAGGCTGAGAACAGAGAATCACGATGAAAAATCAACAGGAGAGGCACTCCTTCGGTCAGGCTTTCAGAGATAGTCTCTCCAAAAAAGCAGCATTGCAAACGGGAGCCTTCCAAGCTGTTTTTGCATGTTTATGTTTAGATATTTTTATTTTTTACAAAAATAGAGATGCATGTTGTTTTGTAACTTGCCTTTTCCAAATAACACTGTTAATGTAAATCTTCCAAGTAAATAAATACAGATTGAGAATATTGTATTATATGATTAGGTCCTAATTTTAAAACTCAGTCTCCTATTGATGGATTTGACTTTTTTTTTTTTCTTTCATATACATTGCTGAGCCGGACTTCCTTTGATATACCCCATGGGGCGTGTTTACCATTCTTTCTTAGAATAAATATATAGGAATGTAATTTCTAAATCAAGGAGTACAGTAAACTTTTTGATACATGTTTCAAAATACCATATGAAAATCGGTACCCCTATCTAATCCCTGCAGCATCAAGGTCAAGTGCGAAGCAGAATAGAAACATAATTTCAGAGGGTGGGCTTCGGAGTTTGGATGCCTGGGTGCAAATCTCAGGTCCAGCACTCAGGAGCTGCGTGAATTTTGACAAGCTACATTACCTCTCAGTGTCTGTTACCTCATCTAGAATATGGGCATGATAATCTATGGGCGTGGTGTGAAGATTGACTGACATAACCTATATTAA